>OY855911.1:13994370-14271870 GCA_963693305.1 Meandrina meandrites | reverse complement strand
CGGCTTGTATTTATCGACCTTTCAAAATCGACTTTTGGATATCGTGATAACTGGCAACAAACAGTTCCTAAACAGCGAATTACAAGAGAAATAGAAAAGGCGAACTGAGGGATCTATATTTTAAAGCGGGCATAATTCGCACGCTAGCGAAGGTTGTTATTTTTTATTTTACAGTATTTTCGACACGTATTTTCCCTAATATAGGTCTTTGTTTGCAAGGTCTGTATTTTCGAGGTCTGTGTTTTCGAGGTCTGCGTTTTCAAGGTCTGTGTTTTCGAGGTCTGTGTTTTCGAGGTCTGCGTTTTCGAGGTCTGTGTTTTCGAGGTCTGTGTTTTCGAGGTCTGTCTTTGACTGATCGACTTCTATTTATCGACCTTTCAAAATCGACTTTTGGATATCGTGATAACTGGCAACAAACAGTTCCTAAACAGCGAATAACAAGAGAAATAGAAAAGGCGAACTGAGGGGTTTTTATTTTAAAGCAAGGTCTGTGTTTTTGAGGTCTGCGTTTTCGAGGTCTGTGTTTTCGAGGTCTGTGTTTTCGAGGTCTGTGTTTTCGAGACACCCAGAAATCGATGCTATAAGTAGAAGTTGACGCTGAGAGAATTCTCCACCACTCGCTACAACTCAAGATGATAAGTCACAAAGGAAAGAAAGAAAAAAAATAAGCCTCAGTAACTGATAACAATGCAGGACTTCGCTTAAGGGAACAAAAATTTCAGGTAGCTCACCTTATTCAATTGCAATCTGATCAGTAAAATGCTATCGGTTTGCTTCATGGAGCCATCTCAAACGTTATGACACAAACGGCCTTCTTCACTTCACGAAATCAAGCTTAGTTCATTAGTTAGTTAGTTCTCTTCACGCCATGAGGCGCATAAGGCTGTAACTGTCTCTCGCCAACTAGCCCTGTCTTGCGCTGCGCCCCTGACTTCCGACCAGCTGGACCATCTCTTTTGCCTGGATTCTTTTCCCACTGTCCTTCTCCATGTGGTTTTGGGTCGTCCCACTTTTCTCTTCCCTTCAGGTTGCCACTCCATTGCCACCATACAGTCATCATTCCTCTCCTTTCTGAGCACGTGGCCAATCCAATTCCATCTTCTCCTTCGGATTTCATCGCTGATCTTCTTTACGCCTGTTATTTGTGAAATTGTGTTGTTTCGGATGCGTTGCGGCCACCAAATTCTTAGAGTCCGTCTCAGGCACATGAACTGAAATCTATCCAGTTTCTTCTCCTCAGCAGCTGTTAGTTTCCATGCTTCACACCCATACAAAAGAACTGGTTGTACTAAGGTCTTAAACAGTTTGATTTTTGTATTCCGACCAATGCTCCGTGTGTTCCAGATGTTCCTCAAGTTGAAAAATGCTCCTTGCGCCTTACTTAGACGTTTCTTGATGTCTTCCGTGCCACCACCCTCTTTTGTCACAGTCGCACTCAGATATACAAACTCTTCGACGTCTTCTACTTCCTCTCTTCCAATCATTACTTTGTCTTCTCTTCGTGAATTCATTCTCATAACTTTGCATTTTTGAGCACTCAGTTTCAGTCCCACTCTTCCTGCGTTATCTACCAGTTGGTTGTTCGTATTTTGATGAAATTAGGACTATATCGTCAGCAAAGTCGAGGTCTTAAAGTGTACTTGTGAAATTCCATCTGATGCCATTTCTATGGTTTTCTGTTGTTCTGCGCATTGTCCAGTCAACAGTAAGCAGGAACAGGAAGCCTGACATGACGCATCCTTGTTTAACGCCAGTGGTGATCTTAAACCATCTTGTTTGCTCTCCCTCGTCCAGTACAGAACACTCAAAGTCGTCATACATGATTTTCACCATTGTTATCAGCTTGTCAGGGATGCCATAGGCTTTCATGATTCTCCACAGTCCTTCGCGGTGTACAGAGTCGAAAGCTTTTTCGAAGTTGACAAAGTGTGCATAGAATGTTGCCTGCCACTCATTGACCTGTTCTATGATGTTACGGAGGATGAATATTTGATCGACTGTGCTCTTATTCTTTCGAAATCCAGCTTGTTCTTTTCTGAGTACATGATCTACTCCGTTTTGTATTCTCTCAATGATGACTCTCCCCATTACTTTGCTTGCCACAGGTAACAATGTCACACCACGCCAATTCTTGCACTCTTTCAAATCTCCTCGTTTTGGTATTTTCACTATCAAGCCTTTCTTCCATTGGTCAGGTACTTTCTCTTCATGCCAAATTCTATTGAAGAGTCTTGTCAACTCCTTTACTGCCACGTCACTATCTGCTTTGTACAACTCTGCTGGGATGCCGTCGGTTCCAGGTGTTCTTCCACTCTTTGTCTTCCTCAGTGCCTGCTTCACTGCTGCTTCCTTTATCTCTGTTGTGTCCATCTCACTAATTTCGTCTGTCTCTACTTCGTTTTCTTCAATTGGGTTCGCCGGGGCCTCCCTGACTAGGACCTCCTCAAAGTGTTCAGCCCATCTTTCAAGTCTGGCATTCTTGTCTTTTATTATCTCACCCCTCTTGTTCTTAACTGTTGCAACTTGGCACCGCCGCTTGTTAGTGATTTTTTTGGCTGTTTGGTACAATTCTCTGGTTCTTCCATTCTCTGCATATTTTTCTGCTTCATGTCCCGTCTGTTCTAACCAAACCCTTTTGTCTTCTCTTGCTCTGCGTTTAACCTCTCTGTCTTTCATCTTGTACTCTAGTCGTAGCTTGCTTTTTCTCCTCTCTGATTTTGTGCTTTGTATTTTGTTATGGATCATCTGCCGTTGATCTATGGCTTCCCAGGTTTCCTCCCTCAGCCACTGCTTGTTTTTCTTCTTTACTCGACCTAGGACTTTTTCTGCAGTTTCTATGTAAACTTTTTCCATTTGTATGCAGTCCTCGTTGATATTTTCTTCCACCTCTAATACTGCAAATCTGTTGCGCAGTTCAACGCTGAACTTTGATTTGAACATTTCATTTTCAAGCTTTTGTGTGTCAAATCTTGCATTGGTCCTTGCTCTATCTGGGTTTCTGTGTAATTTCAGCTTTATTTTCATAACTAGCAGGTAGTGATCACTGGCTGCATCTGCACCACGGTACACTCTGGTGTCTTCCACAGATCTTCTCCATTCTTTACGGATCATCATGTGATCAATTTGGTTTTGCGTTCTTCCGTCAGGTGACACCCAAGTTGCTTTGTGGGTTGTTCGGTGTGGGAAGCATGTTCCTGTGATCACAAGGCCATTCATTGAGCAGAAATCACATAATCGTTCGCCATTATCATTTATGTTACCCAATCCGTGTTTCCCCATTATCCCTTCCATATCTTTGTTGTCATGAGCAACTTTTGCGTTCAGGTCTCCCATAACAATGACTATGTCATGTCTGTTGCATGTATCAAAAGTTGCCTGGAGTTGCTCGTAGAAATCATCCTTCTCATCATCTGTAGATTCATTTGTCGGAGCATACGCTTGGATGACTGTTGTATTTTTAAAGCGGGAGTAAAATCATGCAGTTATTATGCGGCTGCTTACTGCTGTCCATTCAATCAGGCTTTTCTGTGTGTCCTGGCTCATCATGATTGCCACCCCTCTCTGGTGCTCACTTTCTTCTCCAGCATATATCATTGTATAGCCATTTCTCATCTTAATACGTCCAGCTCCTGTCCATCTTATCTCACTTAGCCCCATCAGGTCAAGTCTGTATCGTTGCATCTCTCGTGCCACTTGGGCTGCTTTTCCAACTGTGTACATTGTTCGTACGTTCCAGCATCCAACACACATTTTAGATTTTGGCGTTGCCAATGACCTTGTCGGTCTGTGAGCTTCCCATAGGCTTTTACCCACTGATGTCATGGTGTGTCCGGCTGTTCCTCCGTCCACGGCCACAGCTTTGCCATTGCTAATTTGTTCTTGATAAGTTACAGTTTCAGTAATCTTCTGGATTTTCTGGGGGCAGGTGATTGGCCTACCGCCCAACCCCCATGACCTGGAGGGCCAGTGGTTTTCTGTCAGGGTTTTCCTTCCCTTAGGTGCTGCTTTAGTCTGGACCCTCACCACGCAGGCCAATCCGGCATGGTTAGACCTGCCAGGAGCACAAGGCTCCCGCCGGCATAGCCCTGGGGGTCGTAAGGTCACACAAGCCTCCCCGCCACGACAAGGCACACCACCAAGGGGAGGAAGCTTAGTATGTCAATTATTGAAAAACTTATGTTAGTGAATTCGAATTTCTCCGACATATGATAAAGTACATCAGTCTTGCCTGACGCAAAACCTCTGTTTAACTGCTAAAAATCAAGTGTATTTGCCAATGGTCTAAGCTGCAAGAGATGAATTATACTCACAACAGTCAAGATGGTGAACCGAAAGTAAACGGCCTATGTGCTTACTTCCCAGTGCTCTTTGGTTTGATTCATGGAGTTATCATCACATGAATCCTACAATTCGCCTGCCAGCTTTAGGCAAACGACTGACATCATTGCCTAAAAATAAAGACCATTACATCATTCACACAATGTGTAGACCTATGCTTTTTTTCCAAACTGTATATTTCTTCTCTCAAACCCCATACATTTTCAAATATAAGTTGCATGACTACTTTGCTATTCCTTCGCTCATAGCACTAACAGGTAAAATTTAACTGTGACTTTTAATGAAGAAACCTGTTTATTAAAGCATGATACTTGTTTCCTTTTTGTATCATTCATGCCCATACCTGCCGCAATAATTGAAGTTCCAGATTAAGACTATTCTGTCTTCAGTAATCTGTGAATCATCAAGGACTGCTCTGGAATGTGTACCACATTGTGACTGTAGTGCAAGAATTTGTAAAAGTGTGGTTATATGTTTTAAGAACTTCTTGTTGCCTGATAAATTATACATATTGTAAGATGCAAGTGAAAGCAATAGAAGCAGTGATGAAATGAAAGTCCATGGATATTGCCATTATAAAATATCATCACACACTTAAAAAAGCAATCATAACGAACTCTACAGCATGTAATGTGAAAGAGTTGGAAATGTACTTAGTGATAATACTAATAGTGGACTTTTGTTTTTCATATAGAACTGATGTGGATATCTTGCTTGATGATATTGTTGCCAAAGAACCATTGATTACACCTTCCAAGATGGAGCAAGTTCGAAAGTTAATTCTTAGTATCCTTCGATAAAGTTAACTGTAAACACTCTCAGATAAGCTATGCTATTAAACTTTGATAGGTGATTAATTAATTAAATTAATATCAATTAATTGATAAAGTCATTTATTACACAAAGGTGTAAACTTTGATGTTGATTAAGTAATTAATATCAATTAATTGATTAATTAAGTCATTAATTGAAGGCGTGAGGGCAAGACTAACACATCAAGTTTTTGGCTAAATTGAACATTGTCAAAAACAACTCCAAACTTCGCATGCAAGTTTGTTTACGTGTGCTAAACACTGCCCTGTATTTCATTTCGCTGGTCTTACCTTGTTTGTTTTCCAAAGATAACACATGTAAAAAGACAAGATTTTTGCTGGCAGCATCTTTAGAAATTTTCTTTGACAAACAATAAACAAAGGAAACTTTTTGAACGTTTTAGGGATTATATTATAACTCTTATAACCCCTACCCTAAGGTTAGGGTTAACTAACGTTCCAAGTTAGGGTTTAGCAGCTTAACCCTAAGGCAAAAGCAAACCCCGAGGCTTAGGATTAGTCTTGCTTTCAGTTAAGTGCCGCTTGCTCTCACTTCTATCTCCACTCCTTAGGTCATCACACTTCTCAGTACAAAATCCCGTGAAATCAAGAGATAGACTTCTTAGGTTTTCGTTCACACGAATTGATTGATTCATATGAATATTTAATGAGGCACAGAAAAATTTTTGGCGATGAAAGGTCCCCTGCGAAACAACTAATTAAAAGAAGTTTTTAAGTCTAAAACCAGCTTGCTTCTTGGCAACTTTTTCGCCGCAGCACCCAAGCGGATAACGCAAAACTCACACTGACAAAGGTTCCGACAAGAAAACTGTTTTAGACTTTCCGCTTGGATCGGTCTGCCTTTTGTAAGAAAACATTCACTCAAGCGCCAAAACAGCACTATTGTGCAAAACAAAAGTCACCCCTCAGTTCTTTGAGAGATGCTTTTGATTTGCAGGCATCCGGACTTAATAATGTCCTTCAGGCACCAAGCGGCCGCACTTGTGCTCAAACAATCGATATGCAAGCAGACTCATTTTCACAAGCAAAACTAGGGCTGCAATGATAGGCCGGTGCACTGGTGAACCGCGATATTTTTTGTCACGATACAAATATCGATATTTGAATGGGATATCGCTGTATTGCAAAACAACAAAATATTTCTCATCAAAATTAAAAAATTACTTTACCAACATTCAGAAATTACTGTTTTAATCAGTTTTATGACTCCTTACCCAAGTACAAGCCTTTGTTTAGCCACAGGGCTTCGTCATTGCTTAGTATCGCTTCGCATTCTTCCAGTCACGTATTTTTCAAGATGGCGGCACGAAAGCATGCGTAGTTTCAATAAGTTGTCAGCTGACACAGTCTTATGTGCCCGCAACAAAAACACGCGGTTTGTTTGTCATGTTGGTTCTTTCGTCAAAATGTCTTCCTCTGTAGTTGAGTTACAACTGGCACCGTCCTCAGGCTCTTATAAGTCAAAGGTATGGAAAGACTTTGGATTCAAAGTTTTTTACGATGGCCAAGGAGTAAGACACTTCTCGTTATATTCTTGTGTTATTTTTTTACCATTTGTTAATTGTTATCAATGGAAATTAAAGATTCCAAAGCAGTTTAGTAACATTACTTAAGAAAGTGGATGTACCAGGATAAGTTAAAGATAAATGATGATAAAACTGAATTTCTAATTATTGGATCTAAGCAACAAATGTTGAAAATTAATGATTGTACAATCCGTGTTGGCACGACAGATATCAAGCCTGTGTCTGAAGTGCGCAATCTAGGCTCCTGGTTTGACTGTAATTTTTCTATGTCGACTCATATCTCTAAGTCTTGTAGTGCAGCTTTTTTCTTGTTACACAATATTAAGCGAATTAGCAGATTCTATCAAGACATAAATTAGAAACGGTTTTGCACGCGTTCGTTACCAGTAGAATTGATTATTGCAATGGACTTCTCTATGGACTACCAGACTGTGAAATTGCTAAATTGCAGAGAGTGCAGAACGCTGCGGCTCGGCTGCTAACTTCGAGTCCAAATATGATCATATTACGCCTGTTTTACAAGAATTACACTGGCTGCCAGTTAGATATAGAATTCATTTTAAAATTTTACTTTTAACTTTTAAGGCTCT
This sequence comes from Meandrina meandrites, assembly GCA_963693305.1. Taxonomy (NCBI): domain Eukaryota; kingdom Metazoa; phylum Cnidaria; class Anthozoa; order Scleractinia; family Meandrinidae; genus Meandrina; species Meandrina meandrites. Next base: position 14,264,583 of record OY855911.1, on the reverse strand, counting down.
CAATGGCATGGCGCCAGCTTATATTAGTGATTTAATTAATGTAAGGAAGCATGCACGCTATTCACTGTGCTCTATAAATTCAGGCACGCTTCTTTTGCACCCAGCAGGGAAAATGAAGAAGTCTTTTGGTGACAGGTGTTTTAGTGTAGCTGCGCCTACACTTTGGAATGCGCTTCCAGCTTGCCTGCGGAATATTAGTTCTATTCATATTTTTAAATCTCGTCTTAAATTTAAATTAGCTTTTAGTCTTTAGATCTCGTTATTAATATGTATATATTCAGTATATTTTAATATTTGAAGGTTTTAATATTGTATATGTTATGCGCTTTTTTTTAATATTTTAATGTTTTAATATTGTATATGTAATGCGCCTTTGATCATTTCCATGCTAAAATGCGCACTATAAATTATTATTATTATTATTATTACAAGTGAAACCGGTAAAAACAATATATAATTATATATCCCATAGAAAACAGGTAAATGTGAAAATAGTTTAGTGTGTATCAATCAGATCAATCTGCAGCTTACTTTCATAAGCAAATGCCTACATTGCGCGGTTCCAGAAAATATCCATACCCACCCCAAGGATGGTCATTGGAAATTCTGAGGGGGATGGGGTCTCAATAACACAAATTTTTAAAAGAAAGTATGAAGCTACACTGGAAATCCCAGGGGGTGGGAGGGTCCAAACCAAAGAACCATCCTCAGGGGAGGTATGGATATTTTTTGGAATCACACCTTGTGGAACCAAGCCTGTGCTGCAAAAAAACTTGACAGATTAACTTAACCTGGATTAAAATTTATGGTCTGCGATAATAATTAATGATGTTAATTCTCTGTTATTTCCTTATTGTTACATGTTTTTATTGAAACCAAATTTTTTGTCATGAACCCCAGAATGGAGCCATATTGGGTTCTGGGAATTTATATCATATAAATAGCTATAAATGTCACTAAAGTATATTCGGGTTTAAACTGGCAACATGTGGGAGTCAATCATGTGGCAATTTTATTACATTGACACAAGGTGTATTTTTGAGTTCATTTTGACTAACAGGAATGCCCTTGCAAAGTCTTCAAGTCACCTGTAAATTGAACAAAACAAACAAAACTATTTATTTTGATGAAATTGCAATTTTCCAGGATGCAGACTGTATATTAAAATTAAAAACTGGCTGCTTTTATGTTAGTCTAGTGGATCCAATATTTTTTTCCACTTGCTAGATAGCCAAATGACATTTATGGATTTTTATTTTTTGTTGTAGTTGTTTCAAAAGAAACATGGGACTTTGGGTTGGGTAAGGTTATAATGGTTTCACCTTGCCCAGTCTACCTGGGTCAGGCAAGGAAGAAATCAATTTTCTTTGCACCCCTCCTTTCATTAATTATTGCAGAAAAATGTCAGATTATTTTAATAATGTTTAAAAATGTTTTGGACCCTAAAGCTGAATTTTTGTAATCTGTTCATTTCAAAACATTACATCACAGAAAAAATCTATGTTTGGTTTTCTTGTAGAGCAAGTTGCCAACTAAAACTAAGCTGGAGTTAATTTAAATCAAATTTACAGCTACTACTTGGCTAATTCCCATATGAGCTTAAAAAAAAAACTTGGGTCTTGACAAAGTGTGAGCCAACAAGTCATGAGAGCCATTCCACTATATACAAATAGCACATTGGTTAGCCTAAAAAGCTCCCTGGTTAGCCTAAGCAGTACTCCAGTTAGCCTGAGTATAGTTAGCTGAGGTAGCTTGAGGTTATGCTTATTATTGGAGTTAGGTATTTCTGGCTTGTATGGCACTTATGTGTCATGAAACATGCAAGCCATGCAAGCCATTCCAGTTAGCCTACATAAGATTCCGGTTAGCCTACATGTACATAGTACACCGGTTAGCCAAATGGTACATCATGTTGCTTGCAGTTAGCTTTGTATTGGGATTAGGGTTTTCTGGCTTGCTTAAGTTTAAGGCCTCACGAATTTTCATATTTGCTACTTCAAAATGCTACTGAAGGTCATTCAACAACTGAAAATACAGGCATTAAAAATGTTAAACAGATTTTTTTATAAAGTAGACAAATGTCTGGTCAAAAAGCAGATCTTAAATGCCTCAGGTAATGAATGTGTGTAGAGAGAAGGATGGGAATTGCTAGAATTGACTGTCACATAACTATGTGCAAAGCTAAGAGATCAACAACTACCTGAACTTGTTATAATCCATAGTTTAACTCAACAGTAATCCAGAATATCCTCAGTTCTGAATACTGTAAATCCTGTCAAAACATTAGGCATTCTATTAGTCCCAAAAATTACCTGTAGACCACAAAATGCAAAAGAAACGTAAATCTATGTTTACCAATACAATAAAACATCATGGGAAGAAGAAATTTTAAGTTAAGAAATGATCTCATTTATTAAACATGCCCAATGAGGCATTCCAAAATGTGAGTAGCACTAGTGTTTAAATAATTGAAGTCTAGATTAGCTACCAGGTTGACTGAAAGTAGTCTCTAGTCTAACTTAAAAAAAGAGATCACACTGAGCTGAAATGTTTCTTCCAATTTCAAAGGTATCACATCAAAGGTGTTACAGCAATTTCAAATTTCCCTGACGTAATTTTTCTTTGCGGCCTGAAATGGCCACTTGGTCAATATTTTGAGGAACATTTCCCTCACGTATAAACAATGAAAGGATGCGATTCTTATTAATTTGATGTACAGTAGCTTAAAATTCAGATGACAAACATAAATAACAGTTACATGCCTCGATGAAATGACTGCCATTTAATATTATCGCCTCGTTCTCACTATCTATTTTTTTTACGCCGAGCTCGGCTTTAATTCCAGTAAGCTAAGTTGATAAACATGATAAACGTCGAAGACGTAAGCTTTAACCAGTCTAAAAAAAATCATTGTACAGTGAGAAACGCTTACCTCAGGTCCCTGTAAGTTTCTGTTAACCATGTTTTCGCACGTTTCTACTCATTCCATATTCTTCTTTATCGGGAATACAAATAAAGGAGGTATACCCTACGTTTGGGGACTCGTTTTGATCGCGTCAAGAAGGAAAAACATCGAAAAAACTGTCCTGTATATCTCAAATTCACTCCATTAGATTCCCTTTTCTAGTCGCCATTTTGAAAATGCTCTTGTCATGAGCCCGCAATACGGACCACGGGGAATCCGCTGGGGAGACCCACAGTAGGGGGGAGGGGAGGGGCAGCTACTTAACATCTCCCCAGTCCCACTCCTTTCGTCTGAAAGAAATTAAATCCATCCTCGCAAAAGGCAATTAAAATAAGAAAAAACTGACAACGCCATCATAAAGAGCATGCACTCCTGCCTTTTGCAAAATTTTCTTTTATTCCTACTGCAAATGGTCGCTGAGTAGGAAGCCAACAAACTTTTCAATTGTATTTTTTACTGCCGTACGTTTTTAGGAAAAAGTAATAATGGCCATTTTTAAAAACACTATTTAAAAATCTACAACTGCGCTTAAAAAAGTCTTAAGAGGGAGATCCCAGTAAGGTTTTCAAGCGAATTTAAAAATGCGGTCCGTTCTGGTCACGTGACTGATGACGTCATAACAATAAAAGTGATAAAAATGTACTTAACATATAAATATCTACCAACATGTAATTTGTTGTTTCCTCACATTTAGTGCAACGCCAGATACGCACTTGTACCCAGACTCCCACTTTTAGAAAATTGTACATAGCTCCCTTAATATTTATATTTTGTTTGGTACCCGAGCAGTCTGAAATGCCTCACACCAATGTGCTTCAAACTGCAATGACTGCTTTTTCAGTAACAAAATATCTTCGTCACAGTGAGCAAAAACGAACTTCAGAGCAATGTCACGTGACTAATGACGTCATCGCCCTACGTCTTATACAAGAAGTGGTTATTGTTAAGAGTTATTTCTATACGACGTTGTACTCCTGCTGGCTTCAAACTAACCAAGTTATTTGGCATTGACCATTTTTCAGTTGCAAAGGATTTTGGGAAGGTTTTTATTATAATTATATATTGTTTTTATAATTATTATGTTATGATGTATCGTATCGTGTATCATATCGTGGCACTTGTACCGAGATATGTATCGGTTGCTAAGAAAATGTATCGTTGCAGCCGTAAGCAAAACGCCATCTTTTTCTGTCTTTCCTGACACATGGCCACTATGTCACAATGCAGTTTCCAGTCCTACTCTACTCAGTCTATAAAAGGAAATCGATAAGCAAACATGGCTGCGAGTCAAGTTTTTGAAATGGTTCCTCGCCTGTCGTGGACGCTTACAAAACCGTACAAGGAAAGATTTTGCACGCGATGCGTTGGAAAACTCATACTGCTGGCTGACTGTGGAGAACGTAAGCCTGCAAAACGCCTTTTTTTGCATACATATTTTCTGAGAAATGAAGGTAAGACCAGCGAAATGAAATACAGGATAGTGTTTAGCACACGTAAACAACCTTGCATGCGAAGTTTGGAGTTGTTTTTGACAATGTTCTATTTAGCCAAAAACTTAATGATGTGTTAGTCTTGCCCTCACGCCTTCAATTATTCTTGGGAAGGGGGGGGGGGGGGGGGGGGGGGGCAAGAGGTTGTTCACTAGGTAAAACATGGAGTATACCGTCATTACTTTTATTTGAGAACACAAAGAATATTATTTGTTTCTGAAAACCCTATGCTCCTCTTGTGGTTCAATTTATCCAAGAACAGGGAACTTTGTGGTAAACCCTTGTGTACAAGACAAGTCTGTGTTACAGACTTGAACTCTCATGAACATTGTGTGCCTTTTCCTGCAGTTCGATTCTTAGACTCCCAGTTTAAACCGCAAATTACTTATATGGTGACTCTGTAGTTATTCCCGGTGTACTCGTCCATGACAAACTAAATGCGTTATAACTTTTTAGGCTTTGACAGGAAGACTATGAAACTTTGGAAAAAATTTCACAGTCTCATCTTGTATTCGTAATTGTGTAAACAAAACTGTTTGACTGTCTGCTTTGCCAGAGATCAGTCACAAAACACCTTACACTGTATAATCCCAATGACAATTCTCCAATTCACAGCACAGCACAGCAGCAAAAATCAAAGCAAGAATATTGCAGAACCTTGAAATTCACATAGGAGTTTCACACAAAATGGATGTATACCATTCGAAAAATTTTGGGAAATGCAACTTTGAAGGTTTGAGAAGGTTTTTGAGGACTTTATTATGTCCACAGAACTAGCAGTTACTTTTTAATGGTTTGCACTATCGACAATTGGCTAGGCACTCCGATTCAGCAAGCATTGAAGGGGCTTCTTACAGAAATTCAACTTTGTGGTTTTTTGTCTTCAAGCGTCAAGTATAGAAACTTTCAATAGAATGTTAGAGTTGAATTTTGATGACCTTAATATTTCCGCACTTGCTCTGCTCCAGTGATTTTCCTGAAACTTGGCTATGGTATGTATTAAATGAATATAAGTTGATTCCACAAATTTGGCAAAAAAATATCATAAATTTTTTAGTAGATGCGATTTTGTTAAAAAAAGAGGGGTCTAGTTAAAAACGAATATCATTAAAAATATTTTTCTTCATCAAATTTCTTTTGCTGAATGATAGGTGAACATTTTCCCATGTTTATTAAATATCTATATATATATATATATATATATATATATATATATATATATATATATATATATATATATATATATATATATATATATATATATATATATTTATGCAACTTAGTTGTGAAGAAAGGGAAAGTAAGCAATATCTTGGACACTGTTGCCAGGAAGCAACAAAAATGCACGGAAAGCAATCAGTTTAAACTCTGAAAAAGTGACATGATTGATTTTCTACCCAGATATACAGCACTTTCATCTACAGTGGAACCCTGCTTTACAGACATCCGCTCAATACGGACACCTCAATATTGTTTGTCCCAACGAAAAGCTCAAATAATTTCTTTAAAATTAACCCGCTTATTATGGACACCCGTTAATATGGACAATGGACACTTTTCTGTGTCCTGCGTGGCAAACTCTTTTACCTTGTCAACTCCGCTTTACGGACGCTGTTTATCTGTGCACAGTCCTAAACCTGTTATAGTTACAATTACATTTACAGAAGAAACTTAAGGTTTTAATGCTGTTAAAATGTCTACTTTATTCCTTGTATAAAGTAAAGTCAGGGACTTTTTCCAGTTATTCCAAGAACAGTACAAAACAATTAGTTTAAGTCCAAGAGTATTATAAATTACCATAAGGTTTCTATTGTTTAACTTGTTACAGTTACTGTACAATTAAAACAACGTTTTGCATCGATCAAACGTGTGCCCGTGACTTTTAAACTGAGAGCCCACTTAATATGGACACCCTGATAATATGGACACTTAGGCATGTCCCCTTGGTGTCCGTATTAATGGGGTTCCACTGTAGTACATGCCTATGTTTTGTTTCGAGTATTAGCCTTGACCAATCAATCAACAGGACTCCAAGAAAAACAAGCAGAAAGTGTGGATCACCATTTCTACCTCTTCAAGGTACTAGTATGTTAAAGGGAACCTCTGCTCTTAAGGCAAGTTGACGTCTAGTTGTTTGAAATAATGCCTAAATTACAAATTTTACCGGACAAGGGAGAAACAGCATTTAATTATGATAATAAATGGAAACGATTATCGCTTTTAAATTTCCTGTGCGCCTCCATTTTGAAATTTATGACGTCAATGCGTTGCTCAATTGTTCCACACAAAAGAACCTCTGCTTCCTAACAATAGCGGCAATGCATTGAAGTCAGAAAATCCAAAATGGCAGCGCGCGGGAAATTTAAAAGCGATAATCTTTTCCGTTTATTATTAGAATTAAATGTTATTTCTCCATTGTCTGGTAATATTTGTAACTTAAGCATAATTTCAAGCAACTCAACGTCAACTTGCCTCAAGAGCAGAGGTTCCCTTTAATAATACTAAAATCAATCATTGTGATGATGATCATCGACATCACGGTCATCATCATATCTTTTTTTCACTACCAAGTTGGCAATGTGGCTAATATTTTATAGACGATCATGTTTAATAAGCGGTATACATTGTACACTGTTGGTTATAATTATTATAATTGTGTTCGACAAAGGAGAACGCTCTCTAATCGGTAATCAGTCCAGTTTTTATGGACTATGTAACCTTGTCAATTTGGCCCTCCCAGAAAATTTTCCAGGGGCGAATGACGTCGTCTCCATGCCATGTGCTTCTGTTTTGCTGTTTGGAGTGATTTCTCTCGACAAAATTGTCCCCTGTTATGGTCTGTTATCGCTGCTGTTTGGAGGGTTTTCATCCAAGGTAGAAGAGTTCTAATCAGCCACCGAACGTCGTAAAAGGAGTGGAAATCGAGTAACTCGATTCGTTGTTTTATAGGCAACCTAAACCAGCGCGTTTGCATGCAAAACGATTCACAAAATTAGCTAAAATTACAAATTGTTAGCATTTCATGTAAAATGAGTGAGTAGAATACAGATCAAAATTGTTTTATCCCTTCTTTGAATTTGTATTGTATAGCTATTGGCAGAATGTTTAGGCATTTTGATGAGGAAATCATTATTGAATATTATGAGTGTATTGACTATAAGCAAAAAGTTGATGTGCTGTGCCTCGGTCTATTTTCAAATGGAAGTGAAAGTATTTGTAGAAGTCTGTGGAGTTTTAGAAGTTGTGTAGTGCCAAAAGATAACAACTAAAGTGAAATAAATAATTTTGTTGTGTACATAATAATTCATTTCTATTCCATATGAATTTTAGTGTAAAAGAAATGAATGCAAATTGCCCATTCATTTATGACTTTGTACGTTTCTGCTTTGTGAATGTCACATGAAGTGCTAGGAGCGACTTCTATTCACATTGTTTTACAATATTTTGACATCAATGAGAATTTGATGTTCCATTCATTATTTGAGGTTCTTTTTGACCTTTGGCAAACAATCGCTGCTATGATCTGACAGATCATGTTTCCGTCCGGTCCAATATTAAATCGTTTGAATGGATTCTTCTGTAACACCCAATTTACAATAACATAGCTTGCAAGCAAAGAAAAATTCTGCTTTAACATATCAAGAACTGCTACAGTGTCAAAATTTTTTCACAGTTTATTCAACCCTTTTAAAAACAACACAACCCATTTCTTGATGCGACAAATTCTAGTTTATTTTGCAGAGAGATGTTCTTTTGGCTCGTCACGCAATCTTTCCTCCAAAACGTTGTGTGATGAGATTCCTCTCTCACTCATCCTCATCGCTCCATTTGAGGCATATTAAATGGCATAGTTTGCTGACAATCTTGCTCTTTTGCTACTACCTGACTATCCATCTTAGGTCGAATGCACTCCCCTAATCGCTGCCACATGCGAAGCCATTTTGTTTCTCTTCGGCTGCCCGGAGGTGAATAGTACTTTGCTAATCACTGCCGAGTTAACCAATCAGCACGTGCAGAAAGCACTATTCACTTGTGTGGTATATACTAATTATGTATATCCCCCAACTGGTTCACCTACAGGGTACCCTAATACATACTGAATATAACAAAATGAAAGGAAACAAGCACTAGTTACTATTAGTGAGAGCATTCAGTACCCAGTGTTCCAGATACAAGATGGGTCTCGGGTCAAAAACCTGATAGCCAGCGTAGCTTGGCGTTCTAGTCAGTCCGGGAGAGCGAGAAAACGAGCGCGCAAGTAAAGCGATGGTGGCGGGCGGAAGGGAAGAAAGAACGCCAGCCACCAGCCGCCAGATGCCGCTTAAACGGGTGAAATCTTTTCACGTAATTATGTAAGTGATATGCCTAATTTGCGAGGAGCGGAAATGAAAAGGTGTTAAAACCAAGGGTGTCTGTAAAACCCGGAACAGCGCGGAACACCCTGGAACAGCCCATAAGCTTGAAGCGAAATTTCCTCCTGAACCGTTTTCAACGCATGGTCAATCTGAAGACTAAACAATAAAAGTAAATTTCTCTTTCAAGAATAGTTATGTTCTACAAAAACCAGAAGAAAATCAAAGTTCATAAATATGCAAAATATAATAAAATAAAAGTCAGCCGCACGTGTTGACATCAAAGGTTTCAAGGTCAATCAATCCAATACATTTCTTGTGGTGTACTAACTGATTTATAGTTCAATTGCATTAGTTTTAGGCAGCTAACCAGTTCATTTTAAAAAATATTGGGTGTCTGTAAAACCCGGAACAGCCTGGAACACCCCCGGAACACCCCGGAACACCCAAGCTTGGTATTCGGTCTAAGTAGGCAAAGGCTTCCAACAATGACCCGAAAATTTCATATTTCCGAAGGCCCTTGTCTGAAGAAAGAACAGCGAAAAACGTCAATAAATATCAAATTTAATTTAATGTAATTCCAAGTTAGTGTTCACGCAGAGTTCCATTTTCACATAGACCAACAAGAACGGCAACTTCAAAATATTGTGTGACAAAAGATACAGACTGAAGCCGCGTTACACCTTTGAAACCACAGGATTTTTTTTCTGTGGGAAATTTTGATTGTCTCGTTTGCGGTCACAAAAGGACATTCCTTAATAAAATTGGTTGGTGCAGTCGCCAAGCTTGTTTGCACCATGCTTAGAACTGATGTTGGGAATAAGTGTAGTTGGTCCTTAGCCAGAGTTACTTATAGCCTCATTTATCCAGAATTTTTGACCTATTGTCAAAATATTTCGATAACAGTTCTTTGTCAATTGCGTGCGATTAGTTTCCTTTTACCGAATACAAGTGCAATTTCTCGGTTAGCGTTATGGTAGGGGCTATTGTTGAAATGCGAAAAGTCGCCATTCGTTAGTAAGAATTGTAAGTTGTTAATTTACTGCAGCTGGCATAATTTGTGAGAGCTTGGGTCCGTTTGCTTCCTTTTTATTTAACCGACACCAATGTGCCTTCCTCTTCCGAATTATCGTGCGTACTAAAAACGAGTGCGTATTATTATACTATTATTTGAATAAATTATTCAGACAATATATTCGGAAGCTTATCTTGTTGTAAGTGTTTGGAAGTGTTCGAGTCGTTCTCGTAAGTCCTCGGACAACTCCGGAACTTTAAGCAATGAGTATGCTCTCCAGTTCAGCTTTATATATTATTTATTTAATTAAGATGTTTATTTCATTTATTTTTATTTATTTTGCATTTTTTATTATCTGTGTTGTTCCGGGGTGTTCTGGGCTGTTCCAGGTTTTACAGACACCCAATATTTTTTAAAATGAACTGGTTAGCTGCCTAAAACTAATGCAATTGAACTATAAATCAGTTAGTACAGCACAAGAAATGTATTGGATTGATTGACCTTGAAACCTTTGATGTCAACATGTGCGGCCGACTTTTATTTTATTGTATTTTGCATATTTTTGAATTTTGATTTTCTTCTGGTTTTTGTAGAACATAACTATTCTTGAAAGAGAAATTTACTTTTATTGTTTAGTCTTCAGATTGACCATGCGTTGAAAATGGTTCAGGAGGAAATTTCGCTTCAAGCTTATGATCACAACTAATTAAATACGTAAAATTGATCAACTGCAAAAGCTTTGCTTCAACTGTTCAGCATTACAAATCCTTCTTTACATGTGTAGCATCTTTCGTAATGAGACATAGAAGTTCTTAGCACGCGGATGTTCAGAGGAAAACTGCTTCAAAATAATCAGTCTCTTTGGATTTTATATTTTTGAAGGATGGCAAGCAGTTGCTTTATTGCTAATATTAGGCAACTTTTTCTGTGTTATGCGGGAAATTTTATGCTTTCCAGGCTCGTTAAAAGTCTTGAAACATAAAATGATTTTTTTTCAAAAACGCTTATACCTTGTGTTCCTTTATTTTGTTCGCCCTAAAGTTTATAGCTTTATATAATTTGAACATTTGTTATTTCGATTGCCAAAAATCAGAGAAATCGGTTATGAGCTTTTCATTGGGACAAATGAAACTGCCCGGGTCATTCATATAAATTGTGTGTCCATGGAGTGGGGTTCCACTGTAAGTGAGTTATAAAAACAAGTTGATTTTGAGGACTCAGTCCCCTATTTTTCTTGAACATTCATAGGGCCCAGTGAAAAAAAATTGATTTACGAACAGCAATAACGTAATGAATAAATTTTATGCGGTTACCATTTGATACATGTACATGGCAATAAAGAATCAAAGATCTCTTCGAGATTAGACTATTTTGCACGGAGTATGCGAAGGGGAAAAGATGATAATATTGAAAGCGATTTGCGATGCATTAGTCCATTGACTCCCAGTTCCAAAGGCTTTTATTAGTGCGCACCCCACCCCCAAAAATTCCTGGCTCTTTTACGGCATTTAGCACAAACGTGTGAGTGGAAAAAAATAAACCATATGCGCACTAAATTCAGACAAATACCGTAACATTCCGGTTATAAGTCCCCCCGCTTATAAGCCCCCCTGGTTATAGGCCCATCTAACTGGAAACAAAAAAATACATCCGGGTATAAGCCCCCCCGGATATAAGCCCCCCTCTGCTGGATGACAGTACTGAACAGGGTTAAATGTTGCTTTTAATATATTATGACTTTTTAGCTTAAAAACGTATTTCGATCAACACTACCATGGCTCGTTTCGAAACGTTTTCTTTATTCCGCTTATAAGCCCTCCCGGATATAAGTCCCTCCGCTTATAAGCCCACCCAAAACCCCTTACGAAGTTGTATAAGCCCAGGGCTTATAACCGGAATTTTATGGTAATTCATTTCTAGACACGCTGAAAGACCAATTTATGATTTAAAATGATTATCAACTTTGATAAATTGATCCCAAAACAAACTTGAAGACGGTGGAAAAAATTCTTCACCTCAGCGCATCATTTTAACAACTTGCAAAAACTCTTTTTACAAAATGTAACACCAGCTCAAAATGCTCTAGTGAAAGGTAGGTTTTTATTCTGTACAACTGTCACTAACAGTTTAACAAGTATAGTGTTATATTATCTTGCAGAAAAGCGATAATTGGGGATAATAGAATTATTTGCGAATCCTGAAAATGGTGCTGTGAGAGCGCAAAACCGCTTGCAAAACTACTGAATTCCTTCCACAAAATTAACACTCATGTTGCTTTTTATGCTTTCCATCACTATAACTAATACGAACAGTAAGACACTACCTCTCTGAAACCTCTATTTTCATTCGCCCGCTGTAAACACTACCTCTATTGTAATTCAGGGACAGGGGCATTGTTATAGCCTGTTATGTATTGTTTTAGGAACCAATGAAATAACTCGTTCTGAGAGGTAGTGGGCGACCCAATACGAAAAATACTTGTTTGTATTTTCTGAAGTACTGCCAGTAATAAATCTTTACATATAAACAACGCGACCGTAACTTGTCCTCAAGAAATGCATATCAGATGTCACCATGTATGTGCTTTTCAAATCAGTTCGCTTCAAATGCCTAAAATTCCAAACATAAACTGGACAAATGAAAGAAACTTGAAAGAAGTTTTGTTTTAGATTAATTCTCATTTCAAGATTTAGCTACTAATGTATTCAAAAGCTTCAAAATTCTGCACATTTTTGAAGCCATGAGATCCTGCATTATTCACGCTAAAGAGTAAGTTTAATTTTAGCCCGACAGCTTTTTGCTGTCAATTTTTCACTCAGTGGCTTTACCGATCCTTATAAAAATTCCATTCCAGTTCGAGGCAATATTATACATTATCATTTTCCTTTCTGAAGTCTTGAGAAGCTGCATTAAGTCGTGATCAAGTCCGTGAATTGTAGTCAAAAACATGCATGTCACAAGGTCTTTTTATCCGCGTAATGAAAGATTCATTTCTCACCTGAACAGTTCTAGCACATTGTGCTCCATGATTTTCCATTTTAAATCCACTTTAACCCATTGGCGCCTGTGCCGCCCGTAACCGCCCGTGCGAAAACCACCCCTGAAATACCTGTGCTGCCCGTAACCGCCTGAAAAAAGCACATGGTGACAAATGCCCTTTCCGTCCCTCCCTGGAGACTGTTTGGTTCTTCTATTGTTCTATTAGTCAGGCGGATATGTGCAGATTTTTAGATGAATTGTGCACTTTGGGTTAAAAGCATGAAATTTGGTGTACATAAAGGTCTTTTTATGCTTATTAACATCTGATATGGAGCCACTGTGAAAAGTCAATCAGAGAGAAGTTAAAGGGGGGGGTGTTAAATGACCGCCATCTTGACCGGAAGTAGAATATTTATTTACCGGAAGTGAGAAGAAATAGGTGTAAATGCCTTTTAAGTGACATCTTGCGTCATCGAAGGTCAACCAATTTGTTGCTTTTAAAGGTTTAAAGATGAAAATGGTGAAAAATAGTACCCAGTGGGTACATGAGTCTAATGCGTCATGGATTGTTAGTGCGGTTGAAATATATTGAAGTAGTTTTGGTATTTACGGCATAGAGCAAGAGGTGTAGCAGAGGTTTGGTAGTAAGAGTGGTTCAGAAGAAGTCGATAATATTTGTTCTCTTAAGTATATATATTTATATATATTTATTCATGTTAAAAGATTAGTGCGTTGTAGCCAATAGGAAGATCGTACAGATTTAGAGGGAGGGAATCCTGAAAAATTTGTTTGCAAAAGCAAAAAAAGCCCAACTAAATTTTTTGCAGACATGAAAAAAATTGTCTGCAGGAAGATGACACCGGAAAAAATGTTTTCACAGACAACGATACAGAAAAAAAATTGTTTGTTTTGAAAAAATTTTCATCCCCCTGCTTCCAAAAAAATAATGGTCCGTGCCATAGATAGACAAGATACTTAACAATTATTCTTTGAAATCGAGGTGAATAGTGGCAGAATATTTACCGAGCCGCGAAGCGGCGAGGTAAATATTCTGCCGCTATTCACCGAGATTGAAAAGAATAATTGTTTTAGTATATACACACGAAGTGATCTCAAAACAGACAATCTGGGCATTTTCAAAAGGAAACCTATGAAAGGCAATTTTATTGACGTCTAATTTGACGTCTCAATTCATGCGTGAAACACGTACAAAACTATTTACAGAATCTTTTAACATGGCAAATACACAATCTTCGATAAAATCTTCGTCAAAATGGTCCTTTTACACAGTTCAAATCGGCAACTTTAATCGAAAGTCTGCTTGGAAATCGATAACTGATCAAACAAAGTTTTCGAAGTTATTGAGAAAAGCTTGTTGTTTGGCTCGTTGCGAAGGTGCCTGTCAATGGCGGCTCGAATTGAGGTGAGTGTTACCTTGTTCTAATATGACCTGTCTTGTTTTCTTGCGGAGATATAAAACTTCAATTCTTCTTTTTCTATTTCCTCGATTTCGGTGAGAAATTCGTTCTGTCAGGCAAACCAGTCTACAAAAATACTCGTAATGAGACAAATTGTAGTCGTGAAGATTAATTGCTGCCTATTTAGCGATAGGTCGAACTGATCACAGTAATTATCTCGATAAACAAACTGAAAAACACTTGTTTGCAAAACATGACTTCTTCACTTATCTTTAAAAACTTTTAGGCCAGAGTTCGTTGCCTTATTGGTGTTTTCTGGCTCGCTGTCGTCTTTTATTTGCACTATTTTTGATTCCGAAATGCTAGCGAAACGTGAGTTTACGCCGGCCATTTTGTTTCTGTTTCATGGGATAATGCATTATCCACTCGCTAGCGAGTGAATAATGCGGCATTAGCCCGAGATAGCGAACCAATCAGATTGCTGGAATAGCCAAGATCACTGAGTGTGTATATACTAAAGCCGCTTATTTAGTATTCTAAATATCGTAAATCACATCAAAATAGCCCACAATGTATTTTTTTCAATTCCTTTGCAATTTATGCAATACTGCTCAACAAGGGTGTTACTAATACCGGGAACGGGGAACGGGGAACCGGGAACCGGGAACGGGAGTCTGGGAACGAGTGTACAGCGGTAATCCGTATAAGAATTCAAAATGGCGGACGAAATCACGGAAAAGGGTCTGGAAACTAATTTTGAGCACTTGATCAGCATGGACGATAGGTTTAGGATTTATTGAATGGTTGTACATGATTTTAACTTGAGCGCTGGCTATGGGATCAGTTTCTCTTGGATGTGATTTATGCAGCGTAAACAGTAGTCTAACTGTTACTCAAGACAGCAAGGGACCGCCAACAATAGTGCTGCCAACGTAGAGATCCCAGCCGGAAAAATGAAGGAACATAGCAAACACGAACAACGTGATGTGCCAGCGCGAGATTGTGTAGATTAAATGAAATGAAGAACATTGTCCGAGATGGAAAATGCTATTTACGACAAAGAAAAGTAATTTCAACCTGGGTTGGTAAACCTTATACCTTTCGTATTTTAGCATGCCATGTGTTTAAAGCTGTTCAGGGCCTTCCAAAGAAGACAATTGACTAAAATGAAGCATTTAAAAGTTCTGTCCATGTTTCATTTCTATACTGTTTACTATTTTACTTCGATGTAACTTGTATTCCCTGATGTTACTTTGCGTTAATCTGTTGGGTTATTAGTAAGCAAATTTGTATTCGCACAAACAAGATAATCTGCTAACGTTGTTCAGTGGTAATTATTAGCTCGTTAAGCAGCTCTTCACATTGAATTATTTGAAAAAAAATTGCTTTTTATTTAGTTTCCTATACGGCTGCCTTATTTAACTCTGTTAACTCTGCCTTATTTGGGTCTTATTTGTGTTAGCACCATCCATTACCGACATCCCTGACAACGATGTTGGGCTCTACACTTCATACGCTTAAAAAAGCATATCGTCTAATTTCACTGCAAAAGGCAACCTAACGTTAAAAATAATCTAATTAAGTAACAGTAAGCATTTACTTTTATCAGTAAGCTACATATTTACTCTATTTGCGTGTTTTCGTCCGCCATTTTGAATTCTCATAAGGATTACCACTGTACACTCGTTCCCAGACTCCCGTTCCCGGTTCCCCGTTCCCCGTTCCCCGTTCCCTATATTAGTAACACCCGCTCAACAAAGATTTCAATTACCTTCTAACGTTTCGACACAGGAGAGCAAAGAAAACATTGCGTGCAGAATGTAATTTAATTAAGCGAAATATTTTCACGTCTATTAAACACTACAAGCAGTTGAATGAAAGAGTTTCGTTTTCATGACTGAGAACAACTTCCAAATAGTCAACACATGGAAATAACAATCAGATCGGAATTCAATAACTATTAAAGCGAGTTTTCATTCTGTCTTAACTACTTTTTGCAAGTTTCAATATTTATGCAAATTTCGCGCGAAATGTAATTTGATTACACTGTCTTGTTTTCAAGCTCCAGATTGAATCTTGAATGGTGAAAAAAAACTCTTTTTAATGAAAGTTGCAATCTGTGAATGAAATCCTGCTTCAGTTGAATTGAACAATCAATTGCTGACTACAATTTTATTTAATTTTCCATTTTTTTCAAAGTTACTTTTGTTTATGAACACAAATGTCACTTCCGGAATCTTTTCATCAAAAGATGTCGATTTCACGTTGCGTTTCCCACGGATTATAAAAAAAACATGCAGCTGGAAAGAGAACATTTTCAGTGGCTTCACACTTGAAAACGAGGATTCATATGATTTTGCACTGTAAAACATTTATTCCAATTACATACATGACAATTTCTTTCAGAAGTGCGTGTCGTGGTCGAGCTTTGTTCGACCGTTGCTTCGTTAACAACATCCTTGCTTCCTGATTGGATTACGATCACCGCACCAAGCCCGCAATGAGGCGGGCTATTGTTTAAGAACAATTACACCGGACGATTATCGATCCCGAACAATTCCCTTGGGATTGCTAACAGCTTTTTTCCACTACATAGAGTCTACAGCGCATGCGCATTAGACTAAAAAAAAATGGGTAACGCAGCTTATTTTCTTAATTGAAACAAAACTGGACGTGTGTAGGCCCGTCATTGAAAATGGTTACAAAAACAGGAGGCTTTAAACGAGCATTCATTTTTTGAAATTCAGAGTCGTAGTCAATTGTTTCTACAAGAACAATTGATAAATAGTATATTGTTTATCGCCCAGAAAATTTCAAACTTTTTGTCATCATGTTTGGTGGTCTTCACGTTGAAATGGCTCTTTTAAAAGCCATTGGGGGGGGGGGGGGGGGGGGTTAGAGGGAAGTGGATGGACAGCTGCCTTAAGTGGAGCAAATGTCGCATCAACTGGCACTGCAGACTCTTTCCTCAAGGCCCCAAGTGTCACCCGTACACGACGTGCTCATCAGGTGACAGCAAGTAGTCTTTATGTCCTTCTAACCAAGGCATACATGAGTTACAAAGAGGGCTTAGAATCTGAAGCTGAAGTTGTGTCATTCAATGACTGGTGTCTGAAGAAGGTAGCCGCTGTCCCACAGTTCCACTTTTGGTACCTCACACTTCAACTGGAACTGCTGTTACTGGTGTTTGTGAGATCTCTCCGAGAGGCAAATTTTGAGCTCTACATCGACACAGTGTCAAAGATTGTTCCATGGTTCTTTGGACTGGACCATACGAACTATGCCAGGTGGTTACCAATTCACCTACGAGACATGTACCGTCTGAATAATGTGGCACCAGATGTCGATTCACAATTCAAGCAGGGAAGGTTCGTTGTAAACAAGACATCAAAGAATTTCTCAAGTATCCCAATCGACCATGCTCATGAACAGAACAATGCTTTGGTGAAAGGGGAGGGTGGTGCTGTGGGGTTGACGGAGAATCCGAGTGCTCTTCGTCGGTGGATGGTATCGGGGCCGGAGATGGCGAGAATCATCAATGAGTTTGAGACCAGCATAGCAACAGGATCCACACAGAACAAGCAAAGTGCAAAACACCATGAAGATACAAGAAGCTTACAGTGTCTATTTTATAGAGATGTTACAGCACTTACCAGAACAATTGAAGAAATGGGCAACCCTTTCATGGAGGAAACCGAAGATCTCTTAGTTTTGGACACTAAAGAGATAATGGGCTCGGAGGCACTGGTAAGACTGCGAAAGGTTGAAGAGGTTGGAAAGGTACAGTTTGAGTCATTCATAACTGAACGCTTGGTGCAGCAAAGTAAGTCATTGTACGACCCAATAAAGAGAAACAATCTGGGTGTGTTTAACGGTCCTCCATCAAAGGTGGCATCCAAGACAAAGCAGCAGTTGTCATCTGCAAGGAACGACTGTTTGCTGTTTTCAAGGCTTTATATTTCTTGTCAAACCAGGGAGGGAAACCTGGATGAGTTTTTCCAGCACGAAAACCAAAGTTGTCCACCATCACTATAACAAGATGGCAAGTTGAGACTTCCTCAGAAAAAGTCGGAACTAGCTGAATGTCTTCAGTCTTCCACAAGTCCACAAGCGAGGATGCCCGAGGCTTTTGATGCCATAATCATCGATGGCTCAGTGGTAGTAAATATGATAAAGCCTGGAACAGTGAAAACATTCACAGAATATTCAGGACAGTGTTTTCTTCCCTATATTAAATCTCAGCTCTCTCATGCTAAGCGCCTCGATGTAGTGTGGGATGAATACATTGCCAATAGTCTGAAGGCCACGACTAGAAGCAAATGAGGGCAGGGTGCCAGGAGGCGCGTTCAGGCAAACAGCCAAATATCACGAGACTGGCAGCAATTCCTGAGGAATGATGAAAACAAGCGAGAATTCTTCCAATTTCTGGCTCAGTGTGTGGTATCATTGCAGTAGGAGAAACAAAGCATCACAACTAAAGGCAAGGAGATCCTTTGTACTGTTGCTCGTAACAACACTGCGAATCTGGCTCCATGTACGCATGAAGAAGCAGATACCAGGATGATTTTGCATGCCGCAGACGCAGTCCAAGAGGGTCATCGCAAGATTGTGCTACGAACAGTTGACACCGACGTCCTTGTGTTAGCAATAGCACTTGCCGGGAGGTTCCAGGAGCAACAAGTTGAACTCTGGGTTGCGATGGGAACTGGCTCTCATCTGCATTACATTGCAGCGCACGAGATATCACACAGCCTGGGATCAGAGATGTCCAAGTCCTTACCAGTGTTCCACGCACTCACTAGATGCGATACGGTGTCTTGCTTCGCTGGGAGAGGCAAGAAGACCGCTTTTACGGTATGGAAGAGCTACCCAGCCGTCACAGACGCCTTCTTGCAGCTGGCGACAACACCAACTCCCTTAGTCAGTGAGGCATGTATGATATATCTAGAACGGTTCGTCACTCTCTTGTATGACAGAACAAGCAACAAGGCAAATGTCGATGAAGCCAGGAAGCAGCTGTTTGTGCAAAAAGGCAGGGCGTATGATGCAATTCCACCAACTCGGGCGGCCCTGTTAAAGCATACAAAGAGAGCTGCTTATCAAGTTGGTCACTGTTGGGGCCAAGCACTTACACCAAACCCTGAACTACCTTCACCAGCTGATTGGGGCTGGATTTTCAAGGAAGGAGAATGGCAGCCTTTCTGGACAACGCTTCCGGACGTGACAAAGTCATGCAGGGAACTTCTCCGCTGTGGATGTAAGCTTGGATGCAGAGGAAGATGTTGCTGTGCTAGAGCGGCCCTGAAATGCACTGCCCTTTGCAGTTGCAGTGAAGAATGCAATAACCGGTGAATACATGGAAAGGTTCAACATTGAATGTCTGATTTGACAATGATGAGAGTCGATTGAGTTTTGTTGTCTAAAACGACAGGTTGTGTACTAACAACTTCAAATGTGTGATCGTGTGATGGTGACAGTTAGGTCAAACAAGTTTTAGGAACACAATGATTGCTTGCATAAGGCATAGTTGATACTGAGTTCTGAAATAACAGCACTAAATGAGTGGTAATAACAGTAAAGTCGAACAAATTTTGTGAAAACAATGATTGATTGTGTAAAGCATAGTTGTTACTGAGGTCTGTACTCAAAGGAACAAATGTGAACTAGTGTATTAGTTAAGTGTAGTAGTTGAGACTACTTCAAGCCAATAAAGCCAATACAGTTCTGTGAGTAGTTTATGTTTTTTTACTATAAATCATAGTTTACGTTATTTGTAGCTGTCCTAAGTGAATCAAACAACCTAAACCGAAGTACTTACAGTAGTCCATTTGTCACTTCCGGTTCAAAATGGCGGCCATTTTGAAAATTCGCGTACATTTCTAACCATATCGATCTTTTTCAAATTTAAAATATCAAATTTTCTTTTCAAAGACTAAAATCAGTCACACCGATAAAATTTAGTATTGTTAGGTCAAGAAAACAACATTTAATGGCACTAACATTAAAAATATTTTTTACTTCAGGTTCAAAATGGCGGCCTTTTTTAAAAATCGTCATAACTCGGAGAAAAACGGTTTTTTTCGGTGGCTCCATATCTACATCTGTTACTGTTATAAAAAGGCATCGTCATGCAAAATTTCATGCTTTTAACCAAAAGTGCACAATTTTTTCACATAACCGCCTGACTATATTGATAATAAGGGCAAATAAACCAATCAGAATCTGTTTTCTGCGCATATTTTTAGAGAACTCTAGGGGTCCTAGAAAGAAGGTTTTTCGTCTTGACTCGTGCGTTCAAAATGTACAAGAAAATCATGGCGCATCACCGCTCTTGTTTACAAACTTTCAAAGCCTTGTTTTTCATTCGGAACAAAGAATATTCCCTCTTTGGGGCTAAAAATGAAAAGAAGAAACACCGATCAATTTTTAAGTGGCTCTAAAATGGGAAATCATGGAATATAGAGTGCTTAAACCTCGTTGAGGACAGATTCATCTTCCTTCCACGGCCGCGAAGACACGGTGTCATGGCGCTTCGAAATGTGTTTTGAATAGAAATCACGGACCAACACACAAGCTTAATGCGGCTTCTCAAGACTTTTGAAAACAAAAATGGTAATGTATAGTAGTGCTTCGAATATGGATGGATTTTTTAGAAGGATCGGTAAAGCCATTGAGTGAACAATTGACTGCAAAAGCCGTCAGCTAAAATTAAAACTTTCGCTTTAGCGTGAACATGTGAATAATTAATTCTTGATGCAGAATTACACGGCTTCGAATTTTTTTGATTTTTTGACGCTTTTGAATACATTTCTTGGCTTTATCCTTAATAAAATTTAATTCGAAACAAAGTGTCTTTAAAGTTTCTTTCATTTATCAATCTTTAGTTCGGAATTTTCAGGCTTTTGAAGCGAACAGATTTGACACGCACGTGTTGTTATCTGATACGCATCTTTTCACCGAGACTTGCTTCAGTTGTTTATTTAGCCGGTTTGTTTTGAGTTGTGTTTATAGCTTTAAAAAATGACTACAGTGTATGGCGGGCCATCGCGGCCAAAAGTAGATAACATGATATCTTAATGATATCTTTAAGTTATCATGATATCTCTAAGTTATCGTGATATCATGTTATCATGATATCTTCACACCTCGAGATATCAGGATAAAAGGATATCATGATTTCTCTTTTTGCAGAGAGATATCATGTCTGATAACATTTTGCACTGTTATCTTATTTTCTTGTCATCACTTTGTCTGATTTCGTAATCGAAAAACAGGTCGACTCTATTGTTAAGTTACAGCTGTCGATATGGCGGCCCGCTTTAAGTCTAGAGTCACGCAGGTTAAAAAGTCAACATATAAATGTTTACATGAGTGCACGTCTTACCCGCTCAAGCTCCTCGTCAACATGCTTCTCGTAACTCCCATTACACAGTCGACTACTTACAAGACTTATTTTTTTTAGCTGTGCTTCTCTGAAACGTTTTGCCAAAGTACTCATCAGTTTGTTAGTTTGTATTTCATAATTGGGTACGTGCCTGCTCTGTTTTCTACTTTGTTTCAGTGACAGCTACTGCGCCACACATCGCGGGTCTCTTGAGCCGGGCTCTTGAGTTGAAAGGGCCAACCACTCAACTTAATACCACTATATATTCTAATAGAGGGTACTTCAGTTTAATCATCTCTAGAATTGAAGTTTTTCCTGTAAAGCAATTTGTACACCAGGAGAGACCAGACACTGACTCGACATGGCCAGTAATTCTCTGACAGCATTCATCAGATAAGAAATCAGACAATTGTCTGAATAGGTAATAAATAAATTTACTCTCTTTCCTCCGTCGAGCAGTCGTAGAATCACCGAAACAGTGTTACCGAACTGCTCTCTGAAATAGTTGTTATCTACTATGAAGCTATTTTTAACTAAGGTAATTCTTCTGATAGAGTGTACCAGTGTGTCCAGGTATGTATGTGGTAGACTAATAGACTGGCTGATTGATGGAGATATGATTGCCGAGGCCACGTGGTCGCGTTTTACCTGCAAACTGACTACCTGGGGCACTTCCTATAAATGGGCTAATGGGGATGTGCCACTGAATGGGGTCGCATTTTCACGACTGGACTGACTATAATGGGGTCGCTTTTTCAAGCATTTTTTATAGGGTGACTAGAATGGGGTCACACTTTTGCGGGATTTTGAGAGTAAGAAATTGTGGCAATTTGTGATTTATAAACGGAAAGATTCGCCGAAAAAAAAAGTTACCGTATTCATTGCTGTTGTTTAATATTTCACAAACGGCGTCCATTAAGTGACTAAGTTGGGGTCGTGAAAATTACATTTACCCAAAAGTGACTAAGGTGGGGTATATAATTGGCCATAGAATATGACTATAATGGGGCAGGGGTTCTGAGAGGCTAGCGGCACATACCCAACAAAGATTGGCCCAAGTACCCCCCCCCCCCCCCCCCCCCGGGGCTGACTACAAACCAGATAACTTTTCTCCAACCTTTTCTTACCCTATCTACCTATCCCCTGACATTTACCCGTTACGTGGGGAGCCCCAAGGCTGGACGAGCCGAGCATTACAATTATGAATAAAATTAAGAAATTCCTTCTACAGTTAGCCCTATCGTTGCTACTTTTTCAGCTCGCGCGAAAGAAAAAGGTGCTGCTAAACATAATGCTGACTGTTTGACACTTCTAACCTGTGTGACTCTAGACTTAGAGCGGGCCGCCATATCGACAGCTGTCACTTAACAATAGAGTCGACCTGTTTTTCGATTACGAAATCAGACAAAGTGATGACAAGGAAATAATAATATAAAAGTGCAAAATGTTATCAGACATGATATCTCTCTGCAAAAAGAGAAATCATGATATCCTTTTATCCTGATATCTCGAGGTGTGAAGATATCATGATAACACATGATATCACGATAACTTAGAGATATCATGATAACTTAAAGATATCATTAAGATACCATGTTATCTACTTTTGGCCGCGATGGCCCGCCATAACAGTGCTTCAGAAAATACAAAGGAGTTTGTTTATTAACGTTAAAAATAAAGGAAAGTGTAGAGAGCGTTGCTAGTGTTCATTAAGTGGCAAGAATTCTGTAGTTTTGTCAGCGATTTTCGCCGTTTCACGCCGCCGTGACATGTAAATATTTTTGTCATCTCGAATTACCGCTTTTCTGCACCAAGAAAATACCTTCTTACTATTGAATTAATGGCAGTGTCAGTTGTACAGAATGAAAACCTACCTTTTTCCAGAGTATTTTACGATATTTTTAAGACTTTGTTCAAAGTCTGTGTGTTTTTGCGAGCTCCTAAAATCACGCGCGGAGGTGAATTAAATTTTGTCGCTGTCTTGAAGTTTGGTTTGGGATCAATTTATCAAGGCTGATGAACTCTTCTATTCATAAATTAGTCTTTCAACATGTCTAGTTGGAATAAAAGTTTACTTCAAGAACTAATTATTTGTCTGGATTTACTGCGCATATGGTTTATTTTTTCCACTCGCACGCTTGCATTACAAGCCGTAAAAGAGCCAGGTATTTAGGGGTGGGTGCACGCTAAAAACCTTCAGGCGTCAATGGGTTAAACATCGATCTGTGTTTTAAACTTTGAAAAGGAATTCTCCATGCTCAGAATACTATGTACTTATTGACTGAGTGGGAGGGCCGGACGGGAAAATATTTGGCTCGAGGTCAGGACGTACGGACCGAGCGCAGCGAGGTCCGTGCGTCCTGACCGAGAGCCAAATATTTTCCTGTCCGGCCCGACCTAACTCAGTCAATAAGCATTTTATCATATGACCACTAATTTTCCTTTTTGATTGCTTTGCATTCGTTGATGCAGACGCTGCAGCCCGTTTCGCGCGCATTTTGAAAAGCCAATGGTAGCCCGTAATGTTTTGGGGAAGCCAGTGAAGTGCATTTGAACTGCGGTGCGCACAGAGTTTTCAAACTTCTGTTAAAATTGTCAAAATCACAACCAAATCTTCGAGTTTTAGCTTCATTCCAAGGAGATTTCAACCCGGACAAATTCTTTCTACATGACTGCAGTTAGAAGAAATTTCAAAAGCAACGTTTAAGAAGGATTACGACAAAGAATTTGCACTACGTTTCGGCAAGTCGTACTCGTCTATAAAATTTAAGCTAAGACTGAATTGAATAACAAAGCCACGTTTATTCTTGAGCCGAAATTCATCCTAGTGCTTGGTTTGAACGAGAGGATTGATTAATTTTCAACCAAGAAGGATTTTGGATGTTAAAAACAACAATTCTAATGGGACAGTTTGATGTTGGAATAGGATTGTACAAGCAGCTGAGGATTTTGCTTCGCATCGTTTCCCCGTTCGGGCTTCAGCTTCAAGTTGTTTTCTTTACCACTGAGGATTCTAAATGTCTGCCGTTGCTGCCTATAGTCATTGAATTCGTTAGTTCCTCGATGGTGTTGAACTCTAATTACGGTTGTCTTCCAGTTAGTGGCTAAAATACTTCGTGGTCTTCGTGAGAACTAGTGGAACACTGTGTAAGGTTAGTCGCAAACATGTAATCGCATTCAGTTCTTTGTTGTTGTGACTGAAGAATTACACAGCTGCAGAGTTTCAAACTGAACAAGAGAAATTATCTTGGCATTCGTATTTTGACTTCAATGTTTATCAATGATTACGGTTTTATTTAGAAACCACAGAATGCGTTTATGTACGAGTGTGTAGTTTTTCACTGAGTTTTTATGGCCGCTTTCATTTCGATTTTATTGATGTTGTCAAGAGTTGTTGTTGTCGAATAAATTTATGCAGTTCTTCATCATTTGCCGAGTTTGAACATGTTTTGTTTTAAATTTCAGCGCTTACAAAGTAGCCGGATATTCTTTGCTATCGGAATAATCTTCAGAATAACTATCGCTCATTTTGAATTCAAGATTATCGAATCCAATGGTTTCAAATTCCATCGCGCGGCAGTCGCGGGTCCGTACGCTTTTCTAGTGGGGCCGTATGGCTTTTTCCGGCCCTGTTAGATGAAGGCGTACGGCCCTCATACGGGACTTTTTTTCTTATGGTTTTCCAAGGAAATAGCGCGCGGGTCCGTACGGGTCATATGATAAAAAAATAAACGGCACGCGTGCAGGCGTATGCATGCAGAGGCGATGACGTTTATATGTAACAATCCAAGAAATTGGAACTTTTTTGTATTTGAATTTTTTATTTGGTTAAATTTCAAAACAAACGTCCAATACATTGCATACATACAATGTGATGTAAAAAGTACAAGTAATGACCTTTGTTGTTAATCAACAGAAAGGCATAGGATTAATTTCCACATCATTGGCAAGGCGATACAAAAGATTGTGTGACACTTCCGTGAGTTTAAGGTTCGCATAAGGTGTCGTGTGAATTTATAATACGCTGAATCAAGTCAACAACACTTTGAAATAAACATTGTCAGTGCATGTTCAAGCAAAACAAGGAGTTTAGGAAGTCCACTTTTGGAATCTTTTTTTTTTCCAGGAAAGAGAGGAAACTTATATCGGTTTACCCTCTGGTACAGGCCTCTGCTGCAGGCTTAAAAGTTAGGACACTATCCTTCTTGTACAATGATTTCACCGATATAATCGACTCATGTGAGCCCCGATTCATTCGATACCTGATAAAGTACAACATTTACTACAGGGGAAAAACCTCCATTAAACAGCTAGAAATCAAACGCACTTTGGCAATGCTGTAAGCACAAGTTGCAACTGAGAGAATTATCACTCGCCACAACTCAAGATAAGGAGTCACAAAGGAAAGAAAGAAAAAGACATAAGCCTCATCAATTGATAACAATGCACACTAAAGCAAACAAAAATTTCAGGTAGCTCACCTTTCCTTTTTTTTTTCCAGGAAAGAGAGGAAACTTATATCGGTTTGGGTATATCGGGTTGGTAGAGCGTCGGACTACCGTGCGGGAGGTCTCGGGTTCGAGCCCCAGACCGGACCAACACTCAGGGTCTTAAAATAACTGAGGAGAATATGCTGCCTTTGCAATGGCATCTGCATATGGTTAGATATTCTAGTCTTCTCGGATAAGGACGATAAACCGTAGGTCCCGTCTCCTGCATCTTCACTGTTATGGTCAGCAGGGGATGTTAAAGAACCCAAACACTCATCGTAAAGAGTAGGGCACGAAGTTCCCGGTGTTGTGGACTGGTCTTTGCCCATTGTGCTGATGAAATGCTCGGAGACATTAGCTGTTAAAGCTACTCTACAATCCGAGGGTAAATAAAGTATTCACAGTATTCACTTCCAACTGCAATCTGATCAAGAAACTGCTATTGGTTTGCCTCGTGGAACTTCTGTCTCAAACGTTATGACACAAACGGCCTTCTTTACTTGTCAAATTCAAGCTATCGATATGCTATGTTGATTTTGTGTACATGTATAACAATAAAAAACTGATGTAAGCAAGCTCAAATTTATCCGACATCAAATAAAGTCCATCAGTCTCACCTGACCCAAAATCAAACACGTTTTGCCAATGCTCTAAGCTGCAAAAGACGATTTATACTCATGGCAGTCAAGATGGATGCCGAACTGAAAGTAAACAGCCAAAGTGCTTAGTTCCCAGTGCTCTTCGGTTTGATTCATGGAGTAATCATCACATCGCCCAAATCGCAACTCGCACGACAGCATTAGGCGAAGACTGACGTCATCGCCTAAAAAGATCCTAACAGTTTGTAAATATGTTCGACGATGCGCTAATCTTCTTGTACATTTGGTTACCGAGAAAGATTGGGTGACGAGCAAAAAAACTTATTTTAATGAAGACGACAAACAATAGACTTGTAACAATAGAAAATAGCATTGGCCAATATCCTCTGACAATGAAGATTCGCAGCAGCTTTTAAGCATGTTAAAACTAAGTGATTCAATCAATGAATAGCAGAGATCTTTCAAAAATACGTACCTGTAGTTTGCAAAAGGCTAGACAGGCTAAATGACGAGCGACACGTGAAAATAACACTTCGGGATTGAGAAGTGCTGGCGCACTCCTATCCAGTGACATTTTTATCGCCCACAGCAAAAAGTATTCCCTTGACAGATCAAAACAGTCCCTTGAGAGTTAGCAAAAATGTGGGTCAGAGAGTGCCAAGAATCCTCACTAATCTTTCTATTTCTCTTGAAACAAGCAAAATAGTCGGAAAAAGAGGTATTTCAGCCAAGAACTCAGTTTGTTACATAATATATAGAGGATATTACATGTTGGCGAGAAGATATGAATTTTATGTTCAAGTGGCACAAACGATATCTCACTCGTGAGATATCATTTCTGCCACGAGAACATAAAATTCATATCTTTGAGCCATTGAAATTGCTGATTTTTTATTTCATTGTTTTCGAAAAATCGAACAAGTTTTACAAATCACTTCGTCTTCCGGGAAAATACAAAGCACCTGTGTGCAGGATATAGAAACACTTACTGAATTCCAATCAAACAAAATACATGAAATGCTAAATATCCTAACACGTAAGAACTGAAAACATCACTGACTTTGACTTGAATCTGATACAGTAATGTCTTGACGACTGATAGTTTTCAACTGCTCTTGTTTTTACAACATCTTGCACTTTGTGAAATTCCTTGCAAAGAATTCTCTCTAAAAGTTGTGAAATCGTCAAGGTTTCCATTATCATGTTCTCGTCCTTGAGTTTTTCGTCGCTTAATTAAACAAATTAAACATGCTTGTCAATGCTTGCTTACAACAAACCTGAATGACGCAAGAAACCAAGTTCATTCAACAAAGTAGAAATGGCATGAATCATGACATCAATGAGCGATATGACACTCGTAAGCATGTCATACGGAAAATATGCCACTCAGGTCCTGGATGGAGTGGCATATGGAATCTACGACTGCATGGTTTAGTTCTCAGTAAAACACTCTCATCCATATAATAAGATAGATTATTAAGCCTTTGTTTCATCATAATAAACTTCTTTATTCTCTTGATCATTTAAGGATAACTGTCCTTTTGTTTTGAACCTGCTGTCCTTGTTGCTACTGTAGTGTACAAGTATTGATTGTCTTCTCCTTTGCTTTTACTAACCGAAGGTTTTAAGAGCTCACATCCTGCCATTGACTAATGTGGCCTTTAACAAGTCTGGAACAAGGTTTGTTTTGTGCCTTGTGATATCTGGGCTTAAATAGTTAATTTAAAAAAGAGATTTGAAGGTAGTAGCTTTTATTGTGCTAGTACAAAACTCAGATAAAGCTTAATGCAAAGTACACCTTTTCAAATGTTAAGTTACAATTGAAAATAACTGAGAATCTGGAGGTTTCTCAATTTAATATTCTTTTTAGGTTATAGACAGTAGATATGACTTACACTTAGCAGTACACATTAAAATTAACAGAATCCTCAATCTGTTTCACTGCTAGGATAAAAACTTTGTAATCGACAGCACTCCCCTCCCCAAATTATAAGATGTTCTCCAGGGGAATTCAAGTGTTTTTAGATTGCCTCTGTTCAGCCGAAGGTGACCCAAGACATTGCGGTTATTTTGTTGGAAAAATGTAAAGTACCAAGAAAAGAACTCCATTACATGAGATAGCTCATCAAGCTTTTAATTAAGCATCACAATAATTGTAACTTATGATATTTAACTATTAGGCTAGGAACCCAAGTTTTTTGTGAAGGAATAGTCCACAAGGCGTATGAGAAAGAAAATCTACAATTTTACATACTTTTGAGCTAAAAATCAAGAACCCCCTAAAGTGCAACACACTCAAGATTGTGTTCTATCAATGATTAGAAAATAATGAGAGAACAAATCAGATTCCAGGATTTCCCTTACAACACAGCTTGGTTTCTGCTAATTGCAATTGTTACATCATCAAGTTTCATAACAGGAAGCTATGACAGAACATGTAAGGTGTGGGATACAGCTTCAGGAGAAGAGCTTCATGTATTGGAAGGACACAAAAATGTTGTGTATGCAATTGCCTTTAACAATCCTTATGGGTAAGTTATTATAATGACACAAGTACAACTTAGGAAAGGTAGGTAAAGGTTAAGTCTGTGTTCAAGCCTAGTGGCCTTTAGGTCATCCCCCTGTATTGCATTGCGCATCCTTACTGTGCACGATGTATTGCACCATTAGCACACGCTCACAGCGCACGCACATCCAAGGCCTTAGAAGTTTGCAATGAGACTTAGCTCACTAGGATAGAGAATGGTTGTTTACTCTTAAACCTTTTTTTTCAAGGAATTTTTACCTATCATTCATCCTTTTTTTTGTTCAAAGACCAATGAAAAAATTGCATGTTAGAAAACTAACTTATTGCTAGAAATGCGTTACTCACAGAAATAAAATCACGACCTCCAGATCGTGCACACGAGAAAGTTTTTGAGCCAATTCCGTCTGATGCTACGAGTATTTGCCATAAAACTTATTATAATATTAAATTGTTCCTTGTTAACGATATTATATATCTTATAAAAAATTACAATAAAAACGTTCACTGGCTTAAAATGTTAAAAGAACATGAGTTTTCAGCTGTCGCTCTACAGCCTTCGACGGATAAAAATGGAATACAAGATGAATATAATATATACAAAAAAGGTGAGATAAAAAGAAAAATATGAATTTGAGCAAAGTGAAAAAGTGCTAATTAGGTGACTATTTCTTAATAAACGGCACGCAATGCATGCAGAAGCGATGACGTTTCACAAGGAATTAAGAATTTTCAGGAAATTTGACAGAAAATTTCAAGAAAGTTAATAAAAATAGCTGACAACTTCTGTGTTGAATGATTGTTCGACAAAAGTTGCGTTATGTTGCAGGGAGATATCTGATACTGACGACATATGATACAAGGTCAAACGCTGTCTTGAAATTGTTGAGCCCTTTTGTTTTTAAAAAAAGAATAAAGATTTCTGTTTACTAAATCTTATAAAACACATCAAATATAATTAGTCTCTTTCACTTATACTTAGAATTAGTCCTTTCTAACTGCCCGGGAGTATTTTGCTTTAAGTTCTACGCAGTGCTTTCTTGTTGAGTTAAACTTGATTTCTTTTCTACTGACGTTTATTCCTGAACAACTTCTGTGTTGAATGACTGTTCGACAAAAGCTGTGTTATCTTCTAGCGTGACATCCGATACTGACGACATAAGATACAAGGTCAAACGCTGTCTTGAAAATGTTTAGCCTTTTTCTTTTAAAAAATGTGAAGATTTCTGTTTACTAAATCTAATAAAACACATCAAATATAATCATGGTTCGTACAATCTTGAAAAGGTCTTGAATTTTAGCAGTCGTCTTGAAAAGTCCTTGAATTTGGTTAAGTCCTTGAAAAGTACTTGATTTTCTTCATCAGGTCTTGAAAAGTCCTTGAAATTTAGGACTTCTTGCACGCCCTATTACTTTTCTGATAAATTAAATGATTTTGATAAGAAAAATTTGTTCATGAACGACTTCTAAAATGCGAAATATCTTGCGAAAATGTCGGTATAAAATGCGAACCCCTACATGAAGCATGATTTAGCCTCAATTTCATGCACCAGTGCTTGCACCAGGCCTCTGATGTGGGGTTGTCCACCATGCAGTTTTGTTGGAAGGGGCAACATGGCCGACAGTGAGTAAACATGTAGCGTTGCTTTGAATTCCTTCGTTTGCAATTCAAATTAGCTATGGGCAAATGTGTATTCAATCGTAAATGGTTAAGTGATGAAAAGTTCAGCTGGGTTAAAGAATTTAAAAGCGAGAAGCACAAGGCTTTGTGTTGTAAATACTAAAATTGCAGTCAGGGATAGACATTATAATGTAAATTGTTGTGCTCGACGCTGACTTGTTGTAACATTTGAAACAACGTTAATAAAACGTTTTAAGACGTTTCGGCCAAAAAACTTAGGCCTTCATCGGTTTGTTTTTAAAGCCAACTGAGTGACGGCTTTTTTTCTAACGGTTCACAATTCTGCGCGTGCTACGCAAGCAAAGACATAACGAACGACCACTGCGCGCGACTACGCGAGGGATTTGTAAATATCTGGGATGTCAATATGTTCGTTTCCCGCGTTGCTATCTCTCTGTGAATACCAGGCCTCGAGAAAAAGTCTCTCGTGAAAATTACGAGCCTTGTCTACAATAGTCGCGTGATCGAAGTCTATACTATGGACAAACTGGTTCGCATGTTGTGCAATTTTGGAATTGTTGTCTCCAACCCGAACCGCTCTTCTATGTTCCTTTAACCATGTTTCCAAGGCTCTGTCCGTCTGTCCATAATACACGAAGTTGCAATCAACACACCCAACTTTGTAGACCACACCTCTGGACCGCAAGGTAGAAGGTTTGTCCTTTGGTCTCGGGAAACACGTGCGCATGACATTTAAAGGTTTGTAACCCACTTTAACGCCGTTGTTACGTAGTACTCGCGAAATTCTCTCAGAGACACCTCTGATGTACGGAAGGACAACAAAATTTGACGTTGTCGGTACGCTAGCGCTGGAAGTGACGTCGTTACTTGAATCGCGGCGGGGAGCGTTGTGGTAGGACTTGCAACTCTGGATAAAACGCAGAGGGTAGTTGTTATCTCTTAGCACTTTGATGACGTGTTTTCTCTCTCTAGACCGCTCTGCATTTGTAGATGGAATTTTTTGTGCTCTGTCAAGCAGTGTATTTACGACTGATCTTTTGTGCTGCGCTGGGTGATGAGAATTGTAATCAAGGTACTTGTCCGTGTGTGTCGGTTTTCGGTACACGCTTACTTGTACGTGGCCACGGACCTGGAAGTTGTTGTGTCCAGGAATGAAAGCCTGTTGTCTTCCTCGATCTCCTTTGTGAACTGAATGTTCGGGTCGATGGAATTGAGGTGATCGTGAAACTCTTGCACGTGGTCTTTTTTGAGGCAAACATGGCTGTCGTCAACGTACCTATACCACCATTTCGGAGGATGAGCTGCAGTGGAGATTGCTCTGTCTTCTATGTATTCCATCACCAAGTTAGCAATAGTGGCACTCACGGGAGATCCCATGGCACAGCCGAACGTTTGCTGGTAATGTTCCTGTTCGTAGGTAAAGAAGCTGTTCTTCAGGACAAATTCTAGTAACTTCATGATGTTCGTTACAGAAATGTCTGTACGCTCCGTTAGAGTAACATCCTGTTGCAGTTTTTCACGGGTGATCTGCAAAGCAAGGTCTACTGGAATGGACGTAAACAAGGCAACAACATCGAAAGATACCATGATCTCATCTTCCGTGATTGGTTGGTCTTTTACGTGTTGGGCAAACATCGCACTGTTAGTTACCGAGTATTTCTTCTCTAGCAACGGTGATAAGATGGAGACCAAATGTTTGGATACGTTGTAGGTTGGTGCGTTGATGCAGCTGGTTATTGGGCGTAGTGGTATACCAGGCTTGTGGATCTTTGGGAGCCCATAGAAGGAAGCCGGGTTAGCATCTGTGCTGTGAAGACGGTGATACAACTTGCTCGATATTCTGGTCATGAGTGGAAGGACTTGATTTAATTTCTGATAACAACTTGTTGAGGTCCTTTTCAACTCGTGATGTTGGATTCCTGCGTTTGTCTGTGATCTTAGTGTAGGTGTCTTCGTCGCTTAATAAAGCAGTGACCTTCTCACGGTACTCAACCGTATCCATAACGACTACAGCCTTCCCCTTATCTGCTGGTACAATGGTAATAGTTGGGTCCTGTTGGAGAGTTCTAACAGCGGTAAGTTGTTGTCGCGTGATGTTCGGGGTGGTCTCAGGTTTGCTGTTCTTCAAGACGTTTACAACAGAGGCACGTATTGTCGCTTTAGCGCTTCCTGAAAGGTTTTAAATTCCAGACTCGATGTTTGCGACGATGTGCGAGGTCGGTATGACTCTCGGGGTAGTAGCAAAATTAAGGCCGTTTTGTAGCGCACTTGTTTCGTGTTCACTGAGTTGACGGTTGGATAAATTTATCACCCATCGGTTCTTATCGACGTATGAATCCTCCGTCATAACAGCTCCGATACCAGTAAGTTTTCGTGTGTGTTTGATCTTAACTTTTTCTTTAAGCTTCCTACCATTGTGGGCGATCACTTTGGAAAGTGCGTCAAAATGCTCTTGAGTAATTATGTTGTGTTTGCAACAAAGTGATCGACATCGAGCGCGTGGGAGAAAGCGCTTTGAAGTCTCGCATGATTATGAAAGGCGAGAAACATAAAAGGAACAGCCAATGAGACTCTTCAACTGCAAGACGTTGAGGGCAAACTGAACAAAAAGTTAGAAACGCTAAAAACATGCTGAAACATTCTGCTGTGATAAATCATTACGAACAATATCAAGTACTGCTGTGTCTGTATTTCAGACTTTGTTTCTGTACTTCAGATGCACATGATAGCCGTCAAATAGCCAGTGACTGTTGTCGTTTTAAAAATGTTAAATGCCATCACGATGATCTCGTCAACCAAGCCTGAACTATTTAAAAGTTGTAGATGACTTAGTTGAGTGTTTAAGAAATGAAAAAGAAGAATGAGGAATCGGAGACTTTTGATTTTGTGAATAAGACTCAGTCCTTGAAAACAATTTTTTGTCCTTGAAAAGTCCTTGAAAAGTCCTTGAATTTTGTTTGTGTGAAGTTGTACGAACCACGTATAATTTGTGTCTT
Organism: Meandrina meandrites; assembly: GCA_963693305.1. Lineage (NCBI taxonomy): Eukaryota > Metazoa > Cnidaria > Anthozoa > Scleractinia > Meandrinidae > Meandrina > Meandrina meandrites. The sequence goes on along the minus strand of OY855911.1, from coordinate 14,230,729 downwards.
TAGTTTATACATGGAATCGGTCCTTTCTAACTGCCCGGGAGTATTTTGCTTTGAGTTCTACGCCGTGATTTCTTGTTGAGTTTTACTTGAATTCTTTTCTACTGACGTTTATCCCTGAAGTTAGTTCCAAATTCTATTCGGTTCTGGAAAGATCGGTCGATTGCAGCAGACAACAGATCCCGTCCACTCGCACGACGAATACAACAAGAACACAAACCATGCACCTAGTTCCCAATGCTCTTCGGTTCAATTCAGGGAGTAATCGTAACACCGTAACACCAAAAATTCCATAAATTCCATCGCTTTTCCGCTTTACAGCATTAACCGATGACGTCATAAAATGACGTCATCGCTTAAAAAGAATACAATACTGGTTTGGACAGATAGTTGGATTATTTTTCTCATCATGACAAAAGCCATAAGATCAGCACAGCCGAGACCCTCATACACCGCGCAACCAAACTCCCTCATACAGCACAAGGGAAAAATACCGAAATCAACCACGTCACTGATGCTCTACGAGCTAACAACTATCCCTCTGATATTATTTCTAACATCCTCAAGAAGAAATTTTCTAAACCACCCACACATGCCATCCCTTCACCAGAAGAACTTGTTTGCATGTTTTTTAAGGTGGCTCGATAGTCAAGTAAATATATAGAAATCCAAAGATTTTGCTTAAAACTTGAGGGGAGGGGGGGGGGGGGGGGGTATTTAAAGTCTCTGTTTTCTGTAAATGTTTTGGTAGAGGGACTGGGTCTGGCATGCATATTTAATGTCTGATGGCAGCTGGTCACGTGACCTTGCTCGGCTCATTTGAATTAACTTTCTCTTCGGCAGAATCGTGTGGAACATTAATGCAATTTGGGGCAAAAATTGCCCCAAATTTCATTGTTTTGGGACATTTGCTGGTGCCGGAGCTCATCATCAAGGGCTGAGATGGCTTAAACCTTGCCAATTCCAAAGAACTGTTTATTGGCACCGTGAATGTGACAAACTTCGACCAGATGCTCAATCGCAGCTACTGGCAGTTTGTTGTTCATGGACAAGGGGCCGTAAAAGCAAATGAGCCCGTCTCACCAGGCTTCAACTGGCAAATATGGAAGTTTCGATCAATGATGGAAGTGACTGGGAAACTTTTAGTGTGTTATTGAAGCCTGGTCAGAGAGTTATAAAAAAATATCAAATTGGTTTGAGGTAGGTCTTTCCTGCTCAAAGAACACTCGAATTTCCCAGGATGCAATGCGGTCAGATTCCTGCTAGTTGGCTGCTTGGTTGAGGTTGCTGGCAAGAAGGAGCTTTTTGGCCGAACTTTCCATTTGAGTTGGAAGCAGAAGAGTTGTTTTGTAATGTTTGCCCTGTGATTAAACGACTGAGTTAATGAAGGAGTGTGTCCAGACTGTTTGCTTGTGAGGTAAGATTTGCATGAAATCCATGTATTGTTTTGCAACTGGTATGTAGTTTTTCTGCAATATGTATTGTCTACATTTTCGGAGAAAAAGCACAGTGCTGCCATCTATTTTCCTCCATTGTTTCAGTGCAAAACAAATGCTTCTGCACTAGAATTTCTTACAGAAATGATAAGACCTAGCCCTGGGAATTTTTTTCTCAACCCTATGCAGTTTTGAATGTTCACACCTGCATGGAAAAGGTAAATAGGGAAATTTTTATTTTTGCATGCTTTTAACATTTCCAGCTTTCTGCAGCTCAGGCTGAAGGTTGATGAACACTCTATGCAATGAACTAAAATAATGCTTATCTGGCAAATTCTTTTGCTACAGCAGGCAAAACACTGGTGCTGGGTATTGGCCAGAAATGCCTGTTTTTGCAGATTGCAACTTTCCAGATTTTTTTCTCTGAGTGTATTGAATGCCAGCCAACCATTTTACTTCATTGCACAGACCACTGTAAACTTAATCTGTAAAAAATGGTTTCTTCCCTGAGTGACGTAGTGTTTTTTTCTCAGTTATCGTTACAAGAAAAGCACCCTCTGAGACACCATACAAAAGCTTGTACTGTTACCATGGCAACAAGACACCCAAACATCATTGTGTTTGTCATCATTCATGGCAACTAGTGTCATGATGTTGACTTTGTCTGATTAAATAGCATTTTCAAGTCAAAGGCTTTTTTGACTATCGAGCCACCTTAAATGGGCTGCACCTCTAGAGAATTCTAACAGTTACGCTGTCCTTCCTTTCATCAATGGTGTCATGCAACCACTAACAAGAATTCTTCGAAGACACGAAATTCAAGTCATTAATAAGCCCTTGAAAACTTTACAACAGGAGTTTCCTCCCAAATTCAGACCATCTACTGAACATCAACCGAACATGGTTTACAAAATACCCTGTGCCGATTGTGGTTGGTGCTATATAGGTGAAACTGGCCGTTGCTTTGAAACTCGCAAGAAAGAACATATCAGGAATGTCAAAACCTGTGCTAATGGCTCAAACATTGCGAAACATGCGTGGTCATTCGACCATCGCATAGACTTTGACAATTCTAGCGTCATTGACAAAGGCTCTTTTCGGATTAGAAAAAAAAACTTTGGAAGCTTGGCACACCTCTGCTACTGAGCATGCTGACAATAACTCCAAGCCGATTCCAAACCAGTATTGTATTCTTTTTAAGAAATAGTCACCTAATTAGCACTTTTTCACTTTGCTCTTATTCATATTTTTCTTTTTATCTCACCTTTTTTGTATGTATTATATTCATCTTGTATTCCATTTTTATCCGTCGAAGGCTGTAGAGTGACAGCCGGAAGCTCATGTTCTTTTAATGTTTTAAGCCAGCAAAAAGTTGCATCTTAACATGCCAATCATTATTCAATAATAAAAAATGGAGGTCACTGGACTTGTTTTTGAGTTATTATAGGGAAAATTAAGGGTGTTTTTAACAGGTAAAACTTTTGCTATAGTAACCAGTGATGTCATGAAAATGACCACAACTTATTCAGCAATGATTGGACATTTGTTTGATATCATTATTGTAGCAGCAACTGATAAAGATTTGTAGTACTGGCCCATCAAAGTTTAAGAGCTTGAAATTGCTGGAAACCGTTGTGATCCTCCTTAAAAGGCTACCACCAACCATTGATAATGCATTGCGTAATTTCTGTAATTATAGATCTTTTGTGGAAGGGATAACTTTCGTCAAACTGCATGTTGTGTTTTTAACACCCAATATCTCCAGAATTTAAAACTTGTTTATTTAGCTGATCCGATAAGAGCATCTTACATAATGATCAGTCTACATTTGAAACATTTTGTCAAACATTTTGTCTGCTCTTGAACCATAAAAAGTGTTTTAATGTCGGTCAAACAACAGTCAACAATGGATCACAATGTTTTTACTGCTTCCACAGGAAGTAATTTCACACCTGATGAGAGAAACACTTGTAAATGTCACTTCACACGCTATAAAATCATGTGAATTTTGGAATTCTGAGAATCAGTAGAAAGTAATGACAGCTTCTGCAAATTGCGTCCCAACAGAATGAACACAATGAAGAAAAATTCCTTTAATTCTGAATACCAAGGAAAATCTTAAATACACCACAGAAATTTACAAGCAAATGAAAATGATAAAACAAGACTGCAGTAATACATTATATAACAAATTGATTTATCACATGTTTACACCCAACTGGAGTTTGTGTTTTGTGCTGAACCTCTTCGCCCACAGTAAAACTGCCCTTGGGAAATCACTATAGGTATGTAAAAGAGAATAAAAGAATAACCATGACGTTGTTCCCGGGACCAAGTCGTAGGGTTTATCTATGGTTTATATAACCACAACAGCAGTTCCACCAATCAGCGAAATTCAGGAAACCACAGCACATATTGGGCACATTTTTGGCAGTCCAATTTCACCAGGTTAAGCCACACGTATATGTACCACATAATGCATTCTTGCCGGTCCTACAAGCCTGCAGATAATCTCAAAAGTTTCACTCAGAAGTTTTCCTTCCCCCAGTAATCGAGTGTCCTGTTGTTTAAAATTTCCTGGAACCAATTCTGGGGACGAGAGAAAACCTGGCCAATCATGTCTTGGCTGATGAGCAACTTCCAGACCATAAGCTCCATAAAATAGTCTATAATACAGCAACTGGATGGAATTAAGAAATTGTAATCGCAGACTTCGCTACAAAATCTTAAAACAATAAGTGTTGGATTGCTAAGCAAACCATACGTTTTGCAGTTTGAGTTCTCCATGTTTTGACCTCTGGTAATTATTATTGTAACCGGAAAAACATAACCTGACCAGCAAACTGAGCTGATCCCAACCCAACTACCCACTGGGAAACCTTTGGCAGAAGGTGTGTATAACTGCAACTATTGGCCCAATGATCTCTTTAACATCAGCAGTTTTTGAACACCGGCTGGTTTCCAGCATAAAGAAATGAGCCGTTTACTTTTTTTATGCCATAAAATTATGTTTTTCTAGATATCTAAACTCTGTTTAAATTAGCAAAGGAAGCCTTTGGGATAATTTTCTGATCACAAGAAGTTGTGGCTGTGAAGACTTCCTCAAGCCTCCATCATATTTATTGCTGAAGAGAAGCTGGAAACCATATGAAAAAAAAAACATGAGGCTTAAATCCAAGTGGTTGATCCAGACTCCAGTGTAGTGGCAATAATTATGTCACCACATTTCACACTTTCTGTGTTAATGAATGAAGAGAGGCTTTGAAATTATTAATTTTAAAAATGTAGACTAAAAGGGCTGTAACACTTTGTACAAATGATACTTCTCAGTATTTCCTGCTCTGCTTCATGTACTTTACACAGTTGGCCTTTTCTTTCCATATTTAGGGATAAAATAGCAACTGGATCATTTGACAAGACCTGTAAGGTATGTCTTGCATCACCGTTTCATGTACATTGACTGGAAACACCAGTGTCTATCTAAAGATGAATGAGATATAATACCCTGCCACTACCATATTTGCACACTAAGAAAAAATTCTAAACACATAAAGGACTGTCCAGTAGCCACTGTGTTAACTTCGTTTGCAGTTTATTCTCTCAAATCGTTGGTCACCCCCACATTTTTTAATTTGATAATTTGACAAATTGTAAAAACATGAACAAAAAATCATTGTGGGAAGTTAAAAAAAAATCACAATTTTTCTGTCTACAGGATCAAATCCTGTCATCTTAGGGCTGTTAGGCGAGTGCACCTGGGATCGCTAAATTATTAGATAGGTATTAGAACTGGTATCATTAAGGTGTTACTCCTTTCAAGTTAACAACAGATTAATGACAGGTTAATTAAATGGGGGCGGAATGGCGGCTACAATACTTTGTCAATTGGCTCTCCCCCTCTCCCTCTCTGCCCGCCTTTTTCCTTTTCCCTACCCCCTCCTTTCTCTTGCCGCGTTCTTTTCGTCCCGTCCTCGACCAGAGAGCCTGTTCACAGGCTAGATAATAACTTGTTCACTAGCTATAAGCCCACGGGAAGAAATAGTTAAGGTCCAGCCTTGGGCATTACTATGTGTTTAGCATTTGCTTTTTTCAGACAGTTATTGGATTAGATTTCCGTGGTTTTTGTGCAGCAATCATGTTAATGCTGCCTTGAACACAATTAAAAGTGGTCTACTTAAAATGAGAATTTAATATGGTGGGGCAAAAAAACAAAGCTCCGAGTGTGCATTTTGCTGATTACATTTGCTTGAATTTTACCTCTGTAACAGACTGCATAGAAAAGGTATTTGCATTTTAAAGGTGAAGAATTATCAGATCTTGGTGAAATTTGCACTCTGTTTATTTGAATTGCAGTCAAATTCCGTAGTCAAGTCATTCGAAAGAAAAGTTACTTCATTCCACAAAAAAGTCAGTTTGTTCCACAATAAAGTTAATTCGTTCCACAATATAGTTAGATCGTTCCACTTTAAAAAATTTCAGTTGTACCAAGAATTAAACCTGCTTTCTCAATGAAAGTGTAATAAAAACGTTTCTTTAAAGGGGCTTTGTCACGGATTTTAACAGATTTTTGAACTGGCAAAATTTATATTTGTGTCGAAGGAAACCAAAAAATAATAGTCCATTTTTATTAACAAAAATTATTGCTATATTTAAGCACCGAAACTGTTAAAAAGCGTCTTTAGCTGCAGATGGCTACGATGGAAATGGATTACAACTTGAAAAGTTTAGCTAAACTTTTCAAGTTGTTTCCGCACGTCTACAATAAAATCAATATTTATAGCCGTAGTTAGATTTCTATCCACATATTAAGGTAATATCTTCCTTTAGATGTTCAAAGAAAATGATTTTCATAGGTTATGTTGCCTACCACTAATTTCAGAACAGTTTAGACCAAAAATCTGCAAAATCCCCGTCACAGAGCTCCTTTAAATTTATCGAGCTCAACACAATAGTACTGAAATGCGTTACCGTATTTGTTCTCCTACAGGTAACTTCTGAAACTTAAGATTACCGTATACCTTCAGATCAACAATGTTTTCCTGAAATTGGATCCAAGTAATACTCCAAGTGTGATCTTTTATTTAAAAAGTTTTGAAAAAGAGTGAATATCAGCGGAGAAATGAGTAAAAATTCTTCTTTTGATTGATACCCATAGGATGTGTATGCACTCAACCGAGATGGCTTTCGCGGGAATTATCACGAGAGCTGCCATTCTCGCGCAGTGATTGGCCTTGTTATTCGAGAAGGTGTTGCAAGCTTCATGTGGGCGGCGTTTGTTTGCATTGCAAGATATTTTTTAATTGCTGTTTTCTGAAATAAATTTTTCACTTTGAACGCGACACTTTAAAGCGCTACAACTCCAAAGGAATTTGCTCCTTCTACGTCAAATTTGGCAAGCAGCTTGTTTAACATTACAACAAAAATGTGTCAGCGATTTTTTTATTTTTGTATACTTTTTCTACTGTAGCAATTTTTGTATGATCACTCCTATGTGTTTTAGCCCTATTTGCAAAATGTCTTGCATCTTTTTATTGCAATTGAATATGACAAAACGCTGACACGTTTTTTAGTGCTTGGGGTGTGGAAACCAAAGAACAAATCAAATTAGCGAAATACTAAATTCGCTTTGACTTGTAGCCTTCAAAAGGCGACTCAGGTGCTCCTGTTTCGAGGTTCCTAAAAGACTTACAATTCATTCTACTACAAAATGGTTTTATAGATTGAAAGCCAACTCAATAAGCTTTAATTTGATGTAGAGTTTCAGCTATCTACAATTTATTCTGACTGCGCTATATCGTTTAGACGCGAGGCACCCTCAGAGATATACGGTAACCTTAACCTATGTTCTAAAGACTTGTTTTTTGTGAATTAAACCTTTATTATTATTATTTTTATACTACATGATGCAACTTTACTCATACTTAACTACTTACAAAGGTTGTTACAATAAATAAATTAATTACATTATTATGTACCTTATTATAGGAAATTAACACTTGTGTTAATTAAGGTATTGGAAATTAATGCGACCACACAAAGAAAAGAAACTTGTAGAGACAACAGGAGCAAATTTATTGTAGTGCACTACTGTTAAAACAATCCAAAATCCAACAAATCTTGGGGTTACTTTGAGCATTCTTTTAATCGCCAACGACACCAATGGACCTCCACCCTAATAAGACAATACTAAAAAAAAAATCCAAATAATTTAACGCTCCACTTAATTAAAGGCGTGGAAATTAACGCGAATGAAGCATTAATTTCCTATAAGGTAAATACTTATGTTAATTACAGGACACCATATACAATACGATTATTTCCAAAACGGTTGTGCTACATGTGCTTACAATACTTTATACAGTGTATGAGGTGTAAATTTCTTAAAACAGCAACAAAATGAAGAAACAAGTAGGCCTTGAAGAAGATAAAACAGCCGCCATATACTACACAAACATAAAAAATCCATTTGTTTTAAAATTCCTTCTCCCTATTAGAAGTGACTGCAATGTATTTCTCTAATTTAATTTTATCGCACATGAGTGAGACAAAATAAGCAAATTGATAAATCATGATGTTTAAAGGCTGCGTTAACATGTAAAAAATATTTACCCAAGATAATGAGGAAGTTCAGGGCCAAAGAGTTGTTGAAACAGTGCAAAAATCCATACATAACCTCCAATTCAGTTTCAGTTTATTTGAGTTTGAGTAGCATTCTTGAAGTGTAATCCAAAATGAGGCTGCCTGTGTACAGTGTACAAACATAATATTATGCAACATGGCCTAATACTCAGAAGGGCAAAAGGGGCAGAAAGGGGAGGCAACTTTCTTCATTTTGTGTAACAAGCTATTCGTCTGCAAAACTTGGTTAATGATTTTGAATTGGAACATTGCTAATTTAATTTCTTTTGTGGCTTTGAAAGGTAAAAGGTAAACCTTGTTTAAGTCATTCTTCTCGACACTACATGCTAAAGTTTCTTTTCAGAAGTGGGTGGAGGTAGATATTCAAGGTCTAGCAACCTACTGTATATGTCTTGTATGTCAGCGAGCAAATTAATGGTTAATAAGGACCAGTGATAAATCAGGACCAATAATTTGCTGCATATAGTAAATAAAATGACTGATTCATGCTATTTGTAATTTTTTGTAGTTATGGAGTGCCGAGTCAGGAAAGTGCTACCACACGTACCGAGGACACACTGCAGAAATTGTAAATGCACATTTTTCTCTTTTTATCCCTTTCAGTGTGGCTACTCAAACTGGGCCACTTGGAAGAAACATGACCTATCAAAACAGTAATTGAGAACAATTAATGGCTTCCTTTTAACATATCAGTACAGCTCTACAACGGTGTTCTTGTGTCATTTTGAGTTTTGGAAGTGAATTGAATCAGAGCAAAGACAGATTACCACTGTGCAAGTTTTAAGTATTATCTTGTCTGCCGCTTTGTGAATATGACACGCCTATTTTGGCTATAACATCTCAAGTTTCCATTATTATATAAACTATTATTGCGGTTTTCAATAACATGGAACTCTGAAATTCAAACCTCAGCCAATGGTTTTTGTTACTTGCTGCCATCAATCATCTAAGCTGACCCCTCAGGAAACAGATGTTCACTCAGCCAGGTCAAAAAGTCACTTAATTGGTATGTTTCAATCCATTTTGTTTGTTTCTGTTTTTCAAAGGTCTTTGGCTTTCGCCGCAATTGGGATTGATGGCAGTGAAAAACACAATTGTTAGTTGGGTTTTGAACTTCAGAGCTCACATGTTATTGAAAGGTACAGTAACTCTCCTTCGGGGAGAGAAAGAACAGATGAGAGCAAGGGATGAAACTAAAATGAGGGCAGTTTTGTTTTGAGGTGTTATGTTCTTGTTACTGAACAAAATCAGCTAGATAGAACTTCACACCTGGATTGATTAAAGGGTGAATAATCGTGTGAAGTTTGGACCCCATTTTCCTGCTTAGTTTATGGTTGTTTTTAGATGCGGCTTTTCGTCAGATCTATCTGTGACTATACTTGACTGGAAGTTATTTTAGACTTGCCCTGAGAATGTGTTTCATCAAAGTGGTTCTGTTGTTCTTGTGACAGACTCTTTTGTTTTCCTTTGACACCCGCAAGTGTCAGAAATATGCAACAGAACACACCACTCAGAATACTTTTAATAAAAACCTGCTGATAAGAACCTAAAATTTAAGAACCTGTTAGGCTGAAATTTTTATTTTAACCTCTTTTCGTAAGAACCTATTAAGCCTAAATTTTCAATAGGTTCTTATTTTACAAAAATGAAGGCACAGATGAAAATACAGAAAAAAATTTTGGTTTCAGTCAGTAAGATTCAAAGATAAATTTACTGTATGGTTATCATCTAAACTGTATTCTAGATTATTATTTAATACAGCAATACATATTCCATATCACATATTCCCTGCAGTAGTTATATGTGCTGACCGACAGTGCTCCTATATCTAAATACCATTTCTATATGGACCTATTTTGGCTAATTTGGAAAAATCTAGGTTTTTATATGCAGGTTTTACTGTACCTGGTCTTCGCGTGAGATAAATCTAATTAGTTTCTGCAACACACTTTATCACATGTTTATTGAAGAGAAAAAATTTAATATAAACAGCAAAATTGTGGGTGAATTAAATAGGTAAGTTTTTAACATGTGATTTGATTTATACATCATGTAAAGTTAGACCTAAAAAAGGGACTTCATTTGTTTGTTTTGCACTTCTAATAAACAGATAAGCAGATGGAAATTAAGTGGTGGATTATAAGAAATGATATGGATCCCCTAATTATATAAGTAGGATGGCAAATAACAGTTGGCCATTGGCTGACCAAAATTTAATTTGCCCACATCCAAATGTTTTTAATAAATTAACGGCGAGCATAATGCATCCACTGTGGCTTTCCAGTGAATTCTAGTTATTGGAAGGCAAAGAACCTGTCTTGGCCTCTCAGTGGCCAAGACAGGTTCTTTGCTTTCCAATTTTACAATAAATCTACCAGGAACAAATTGCACTGCTTTTGTGTTGCGACAATTAAAGTTTCAAAACAGAGACCACAAGATTTGTAAAAATCATTGATAATCATGATTGGGAAACAGGACAGGCCAATGGTCCTATAATCCATGGCCGCAAGTACTGAAGAACAATGTGGCATTTGCAAAGTTTGAGCCATTTAATAGACAAACACAATGAGCCAGACATAAAAAACCTGCAAAATCACATCAATCATTCACAAAAAATATCATTGAAAAAAGAAAGGAAAATTAAATAAGATTGTAGTCAGCAACTGATTTTTTATTTCAACTTAAAAAAGTAGTGTTTTCACCATGCAAAATTCAATAGCATGAAAAATAAGACGGTGTATAATTGTATACTGGAATTTGCAGTGGGGTAGGGTGTCATCATCACCACCATCATCATCATCATAATAATAACAATGCAGAGTTATGACATACCTCTTATTAATCGAGTTCGAGGTCCGTACTGTAAAATACGGACCGAGTTTTTTCCCGTCGATTTATGGCCCAAGCGCGAAGCGCGCGGGCCATAAATCGATGGGAAAAAACGAGGATCCGTATTTTACAGTACGGACCGAGAAAACGAGGTTAATAAGATATTTATTATATCTCTCATTCTGGAGAAAAGAAACCATTTCAAGTCAATCGCGGCTACATTTGAATGACGCGCACGTCAAATACAAGAAGAAAGCGAAATTTATTGGCTTACGAAAACAGTTTGCAGTTGGCTCGCAGAGACGTGAATCCAAACTTCAAACGTTTTCATTTTACGATTAATTCGTACAGCTCCTTTCTGTGGAAAACTGGATACAGTTCAAGATTACTTTGAAATAACTCCTGAAGTGATGTGAAGTTCGATAAACAGAGAAGAACAACTCTACTGAGAAGAAAGCGGTGACCGCAAGCAACAAACAATGATTTCGTCGATAACGTGAACTAAATTGTCAATAAATTGTGTCGTCCTGAGAGGTGTTTGGTCCAGAATTCTTGTTGGAAAATGAGTACACTATCGAACTTTTGTCTGGGGTGAACTCGAACTATCCGGCCGTTTTCAAAATAATAAGCGGACGTCGTTAAAAATTTGCCGAAGAGATCGTCAAGAACAGCAGCAGGTACGTTGTTTTGAATGTTTTGTTCGTTTACTCTCAACTAGCCTGCGAATAGAGGCGGCTGTATTCGCAGGCTAACTCTCGACAAAACTGTTTAAATCTTTTTCATTCAGAATTCGACTTCTGTACCTTTCGGCATAGAGAAAATTGTCAAGTTTCTGACTTGTGTGATGCTCGGGGTCGGGGACGCTTTCAGTTTCTAAAAGATCTGAAAAATCTAGTTTGAATTTTGTAAGACCCTGTTCTTTTCGCTTTTGTTTCTCAAAATGTTTTGTCCGAATGCAGATGTTTTCAAAGTAGCTTTCAAAGTTTTCGTTGTTAGAGATTTTGATAAACAAAACTTATCGCATCAGGAGAACTCTCAAATTTCGCGGGCCGTACTGTAGAATACGGCCCGTAAAATTGACCAATCACAGCGCGAGTACTGTCTTAGAGATATAATAAATTGATATACAGACCCTCTATATACCGTATTTATTCACTTATAAGGTGCACCATTTTTTACGAGAAAATATACTTGTTCGATCGAAATTTGCCCAAAACTCAGGGTGCGTCTTATAACCGAGTATTTTCGCTCAACAAAATATAACTTTTCCAAATTTCCCGAATAATTAATGCTAAACTGAAATGTGTATGTAAATAAATACCGGTAAATGAATAAACAAAGACAAACAACGTTGGTCATTGACTTTATCTGATTTGTTGGTTCTAAAAAGAACCGGGGTGGTTCTGAAAAGAACCGTTTATTTGAAAGCTCGGCTGAGCTCAGCTACTCTGATCAACTTCTGGATCTTTTGGCCGGTAGCGACCCATCGAGGCACGTTTGGCAGTCATCTTCAACTCGCCGGAGAACAAGACATGCTGTTGATTTCTCCATTTACGGACCATCGATTCCGATATGCCGTATTCGCGAGCAATTTCACGATTGTTGTTCACGGCTCCCGCTTCTGCTACGATCTTCAACTTGAAGTTTAGATCATAGGGATGACGATGAGTGCTTGGCATAATTGCTGAAAATTTACGGTACGCTGAACGAATGATCGAGGATTAAGATGAGTTTTGCAACTGATGAATGAAAGATCTGTCAGATGAGTGTTGTTTATAAACGTAAAAACGGATCAATTAGTATTCATAACTTAAGACACTGTTTCCTAAGAAGGACGACTTGAGTGAATTAAAAAGTGTGACTTTTATGTTATTGTCTATGTGTGACTTTTTTGCTATTCTTTGTAATGTGTGACTTTTTCGCTTTTGTTTTGAGAATGAAAGCACCGTAATTAGTAACTTTTGGAAGTAAATTGTTGTAAGTACAGCGAACGTGGTCAACAAATTTTCCGTAATTCTGGATGCGTCTTATAACGGTATTTAGGTGAAATTTTCATTTTGCTTACTTGTCATAATCGTCTTCGGAAGTTTAGGGTGCGTCTTATAACCGAGTGCGCCTTATAAGTGAATAAATACGGTACATGTAGTTAAAAAAGGTTTTTGGAACAAACCATTGTGAACAGATTTTCCATGCTGATGAATGAAAACTAGTCAATCAAAGCCTGACAAATCATTCACCTAATACCATTTTACTAATGCTCTGCTCTCTTTAGTGTGAAAATTAACTATGTATATTTTTGTGTTATTCAAGCATTTGACTTAGAGTGAGAACTGAATACAGTGGAATCCCGATTTCTCAAAGCTCAATGGGAAACAAGATTGGTTTGAGAAATGGGGGGTAAAATAGCAGTGTTTGACTATGGGTAACGTTTGTTGAAAGTATATGTCCCGTGTTATTTCATAAATCTTTTGGATTTTTTAAGGGTTTAAAGAGGAAATTCCAAAGGGGTTCAAGAAAAGAAGGCAAAATTCTGAAAGGGAGGGGGGCTAGGGATGGTCGAATTCAGAGGGAATGGGCAAAGAGCATTGTGAAATTTCCAAGGGGGGATCAATCCATGCTAACCATGGTAGTTGGGGGGGGGGGGAAGGGGGTATGCATATTTCCTGGAATCACCCATTAATAGAAAAATGTTTTGGCAAGCAATCTATTTATAAATGAAGGCCATTTCATCATTGACACAATGTATTGAACTAAGCATTTTCCGATGTTTTTTCACACAAAACGCAAAGAAGTGGTTAAATATTATTATAACATAGCCCACGTAAATGTTTATCTATGCACAGCCGTGCGTATAAGATGACGTGTATAAGATGACCGAGTTAAAAAAAGTGAATTCTGTGAATTTTGAACTTAAGATAAAACGTTCTCCCTCAAAGTGCTGTGATTGTGGTGTGATTTTAACCAACCAATAGGAGTGTTGTTTTTCTTCGCGTACATTGTAAGAATTTTGAACTTGATGACAAATAAAACCTATTTTGGCGCTAAATTTTGCTGTAGTTATGTTATAAAAGAATTGGTTCATGCTTTTAGCTGTGCGTGTATCGAGTTATGGATGCACGCGGGAAGTTTGAAGAGCACTCAAGAAGCTAGATTTGCTCTCGGCTATCGCCTCGAGCAACTCTTACGCTTCTTTTGTGCTCTCCAAACTCTCCGCGTGCATCCATAATGCGATATACGCACGCTAAGCATGAAACAATTCTTAAACCACCCAGTTTTATGCTTCTCTGGAAGATTCTTGTTATAAAATGGGGTTGCTATAGGAGGTCTTAAAAGGAATGAGCATTGTTAAAAAAATGTTCACAAAACATCATCAAACCAAAATCATTGCCCATATTATAGATGTATTAATTAAGCAGTACATATGTCGATAAACTTGTTTTGAATCAAGAAATATGAATTAGATAGTTATGTGCAAAGGAGCTCATTAAGCTAGAGCTTACTAGACAAGATTGCTATAAATAATTACCTGTCTTTCTTACCTGCCCTTGTCTGGGTTTAGGTATGTTTGGCATTCAATCCACAAAGTACTGTTGTGGCTACTGGAAGTATGGATACAACAGCTAAATTATGGGATGTACAAAAAGGATCTGAGATATCTACACTATCGGTGAGTGTATAATTTTTATGTGCACTTTCTAGTTCCTACATTTCCTTCATGTGATGTACTCACAGCTGCTCAAGTTGCATACATGTAATGTTGCCATGTCTGCAGCAAGAAGAAAAATTTAATAAACTTCTTTTACAGGGCCATTCAGCAGAAATTATTTCTTGCTCATTTAACACAAATGGAGATCAACTGCTCACAGGCTCATTTGATCATACTGTGAGTGTGTGGGACACAACAACTGGCAGGTCAGGTTTTACTGTTGTTTTTAGCTAAACACCATTCACTTTGAAAATTTTCTTTAAATGAGTAATTATTGCTTAAGAAATAGCAAGAAGCAATTAATGTTTAAGGACTGCAATCACAAAATTTTTAAGCCACAGAGCCTTATTTGTGAAATATATAACACAAGTTCAGTGTAGAACTGTAACATTATTGATATTGATATGTTATTTAATTTCCCAGGCCTTTTCACATATGGCAGATTAATTACCTCAGCTGGCCGGTTGATGTTTACAATATTCACTAGGTTGTAGTGATAAGCCTTTCAAGTGCCAAAGCTATCATCTTCTTGGCTAATCTGTGTGGATTTGACAAAGCTGAAAAATTGATAAAATCTGTTATCAATTAGGAACATTGGCAATCTGTCCCTATAATCTAAGAGTATGTATGTAGGGAAACCGAATTCCGTCATTTACATCCCTAAGGGAGAGGACTAGCATATCCGAGGACCGTTCATATAGGAGTCTCTTTGGCAGGGTTTCACTAACTAAAAGGTGTTTTATACTGAATTTAATGGAAATTAGAACAAGAAAATTGGTAATTAAGGCCAAAAACAAAATCTTACCGCTAGCAATTCAATTCATTCATAAAGAAATATTTCATGTTGCATGTGAACTGTCTTTGATTGCCAGACATGCTTGTTGTTGAAACAACAGCTGAACTCATCAATTAACTCGACATTTTCTTTCAATGCATTGTTTTTTTATATAACTGTTGCAGAATATGGGTTATTGACCAAGCGTGAGGTCAAGATGGCGGGATATTGGGCGAGTTCTTTTTTTGTGTGTTTTTGGACCGAGACGAAGTCGAGGTCCATAAACACGCAAAAAAAGAATGAGGCCAATATCATGCCATCTTGACCGAACAAGCTTGGTCAATAAAGGATTTATTATATGACTTTGTTCAAGCACTGAAAAGGAAGCCAGTTGCATGCACAATCAGTGGCGCATGCTAAATCATTTCATTGGTTTAAAAGTTTAATGAGTGACTGTCAAATTCTTGAATGAATCGGGACGAAGTAAAACGATGGGACAACAGCGAAATTCACCTCATTTTTACCCTCAAAAGGATATTGAAATGGCTTAAATTTGCAAAACAACGTTGAGTTTGAAGCCTTAACAGAAGAATGTCCATTCCATCTGGCCGCCAGCTTTTGGAGGGGGGTGAATAGGTTCGCAGATCAATGGATTTGGCCTTAGAAAGCACACGGATTGCGGATTTTTGCGATACATTGCGCGGATTCGTGGATTTCGAAAATACAACGGATTGCGGACTAGCTGATAATTTTGGCCTGGATTCCGGACTCATCATAGATACTAAACGAAGTTTGGATCATTTTCAGCATTTGCAAACAGTTGCAAAAACAGGCAATGAAACGAAACCTCTTAAAATTGGCATAAAAACAACGTCTACCATTCGTTGCAGTGAAACTATACCACTCAAAGCTTTCAAATAATGCGGATTCGGATATGAACAAAAATATGGGCGGATTGACGGATTTGGCCAAAAATTAGCTCGGATCGGTGGTTTTGCGTACCCCTATTCACCCCCTCCTTTTGATTATTGGACGTTTTGCAGAGTATTTGCTCACTTCTGGCGCTTTAGTGGTGCAAACCTGCGGTGACATACACGAGGTGAATATTGAAATTGTGATTGTTGAAAGTGTTTGGGATTTTAATACCACTTCACAGGAAAAACGTGAACTTTTCTAGATCATTAATTTAAATGCTCGACTCACCCTTACTCGATGTGAGCGTTAGAGGCTTCAGTGAAAAGATGTTAGGTTCGCCGTGCCGTCCGTTTTCTTCCATTTATGAAGATGTTACACAAACGACAAGTTTGCAGAACACTTTAGTCTTCAGGTATGTCACTGACTTCAGTCTCTCCCTTTTCCGCCAAACAAGGCTGATATCATGTCTTCAAGTCGCTTTGCGTTTTAATTTTTGTATCAGCCGGTTTTTGCGGCAAATAAAATTCACGAAACTCGATAGTTAACATTTGTAGTTTAATTTGTTTGCTCTCGTTCGCTTCAAGACCTATTTCTTTGTTGTCGGACTTCTTTTTGCTAGAAATAGACAGGAAATCTTTGTGTTATGTCGGAAAATAGTTTCATAGCGAAAATTTACGACGAAAGGCTTTTTCAAGTAGCGTCGGTAACAGTTTTTTTCGCTTGCAGGAACACAGCAGGCGATCCCGAGCGGTCAAGATGGCTCCATCTTGACCGCTCGGGTAGCCAATCAGAGCACGAGATTCGCTTCATCTTTACCGCTCACGGAGCTAGTCATATAATAATGGCTTTTAATAATTTTTTGGTGTAGGAAGGCAGATGAACATTTTTTCAACCCAAAATTATCATTGTTGTTGAATTAATTTTGAGTGGAGTCGGCGATTGACGAACAACACGTTTAAAATCAGTGATTCAGTTGCCGCACGGTTTTGATTTTTTTCGGTTCAAAGTGAGTCACAGGCACCCCAGGACCCCCCTTGGCTTACACCCCTGTTGTCGTTGAATTAATTTTTGAGTGGAGTCAGAGATTCGCAAAGTGGTGAACGACATGTTTTCAGTCAGTGATTTAGTTTGCCCCAGGGTTTCAGTCTGTTCAATACAGTGGAACCCCATTAATACGGACACCAAGGGGACATGCCAAAGTGTCTGTATTATCGGGGTGTCCTTATTAAGCAGGCTGTCAATTAGGTAAAAATTCACGGACGCATGTTTTTGTCTTTTATCGATACAAAACATTGTTTCAATTGTACAGTTTGGGTAACAAATTTAAACTATGAAAACCTTAGGGTAATTTACAATACTCTCGGACTGCTGCCTTTGACGCTGCCCTTTGATGTACTGCACTTGACAAAATGCAATGTTTTGAGTAATGAAATCCCAGTATTTAGCATGTGTGATCCTTTATACTATCTGGGGTCCACCGTTTGTAATAAACAAAACTCTCGCTACAAGACCTTACAACAGCACCAGAACTCTTCAAAATGTGAAACCATGAGATCCATATAAACAAGGTCGGAAGCAAAAACAAAACAAAGTTCAACTTTAATACCTGAAACTCATCGAAAAGTTCAATTCCACTCCTCTAACTGTACATTACCTCACTTCAAAACTTCAGATTCTCCGAACACCATCAAAAGCTTCCAGAAACACTGACATGAGTTAACACAGGAATTGACGTCCCATTTGGGAAAACTGCATGATCGCACTATGTGGACTTTTCACAAGTGTGCAAGTCCACATACAGTATTGTCCAAAAGTAATGCAAGCGATAATCGCTAAATATCGCGCTTTGTTCTTGCGATTTATCGCCAATAAATCTGCGAAATATCGCAGGAATTGGCGAGTGTCAAAACAATAAATCAGTGATAAATCGGAGCGATCTTCATGATATATCGCCGTGATATCATTCTAGTGATAAATCGCTGCAACGATATCTCATAAAGCGAAACGATATATCGTAGCGATATATCGTTGAAGCGAAGTTCACTTTAACGATATATCCTAGCGATATATCGTTGAGGCGAAGTTCACTTTAACAATATATCGTAGTGAAGCCAAGTTCCCTCCAACAATGTATCGTAGTGAAGCGATTGTGTGCGATGAATTAGTGTCTATGTTATTGTACATGTAACACAGCGACGGTTGGGCAATAACTGATTCGACAAAGTGCATACCTTCTCTCTCTTCCCTTGAAGCTACGATGGATTCCTCTTAAGTCTAAAATTAATTAACTTACCTTGTTACACTCTAGCACCTGATAGACTCACAAATACTTTTGAATGGTAGCCGTGAATCGTGGGCCAAATGCGAAAATGCGGTATTATAAAAAAAGCCTGCATGGCAGACAAATAGTTACTGGCGGTAAATTTTGTCGGAAGCCAGAACGACCAAAGAAAAGTATAATTATTTGATCGGTTGATCAAGCATACTTGTTATGCTATTCCAAACTGAAATTTAGCCACTTATACCTAGACCTCAAAGAGCAAAACAGAGCAAGCGAACTCTGTATAAACATTTACATGTTGTTTGTTTACACAGCATGTCAGGCTCCTTGAATGAATTCACATCCTCCTACAATAGCTGTTACGATATATCGCTCAATATATCGTTTGAGATTAATTAGCGTTAAATATCACCGATATATCACGATTTTCACGATATTCGTCGATTATCGCTTGCATTACTTTTGGACAATACTGTAAAAACTAAAAGCATCATGCTACATGCACTGAAGAGAAAAACAAAAGTATTGTTACAAACAAACAAAAGTATCTTGTTATATGGTTATAGAGAAAAACATAAGTATAAGGTGATAGTTGATGAGGCCATATCTGGTGTTTCAACATCTTATTAAAAGTGAAATAATTAAGGCAAACAAACAAAAAATAATATTTTTTTAATTGATATTTAATTGGCCTCTTCACATTCTGCACTATCCTTTGAGACTCTGAGTTTGCAATTTCAAATGAATAGGTCATAGCTCGCTAGTGTTACCTGCTACTATTAAATATGCACTTTCTAAAGCCCCCAGGATTTGACCTCAGTATTGGGATATTAAATCTATTAGATAACAAAAAATTTTCTCAAAAGTTGTTGATAATGAAATGTCTAATTAAAACAATTTAATGAGTGGCTAGTCTGGCATGTGCTCCTGACAAGATACATGTATGGCACTGTCTTTGCATGCTCAGTATTCCAAGGCCAAGACAACATGAGACTACTCAAACTAACGTTGGAGTTGAGTTGTGACAATTTGGACAGGAAACAGAAACCTTGGTCAGAAGTAAGATTACGGTTGCCGCATAAAAAATGTCTAGTGCTTAAATTCCCTAAATTCTTCACCAGAGGGGTTATAGCATGATCTTGTACTTTAATTTTGAGCCATAAAAATTGATTGGTGTTTCTTCTTTTCATTTAAAGCCCCAACAGACAATGTTTAATGTTTAGAATGAAACATAGCTGTTTTAATTTTCACCAGTATATCACTGAGCCTCACAAATTTACCAACATTCAATTTAATCTCACAAGTCTGTCAAGTTTATTCACAGAATGTTGCCACTTTATGCATTTGTCTGTAAAAATACAAATTTACGTCTATGACATACCTACCAATTAACTGTGTGAGTGAATTTGGTTTCACCTACGACAGTCATAAAAAAACCTGGAAGTTTAAAAATTCGTTCTGTGAGGCACCATGATATTCTTGCTGCTTGAACCCGTAGAGTTCCCTACATAAAATTATGCACAAAAGCAGATTCTGATTGGTTTATTTGGCCTTACATGTAGAAAAATAGGAGAACCAGAAAGTCTCCAGGGAGGAAGGGAAAGGGCATAGTTTACATGTAGTCACCACACACCATTTTCAGGGAGTTACAGTACAGATGGCACAGGCATTTCAGGGGTAGTTTTTGCATGGGTGGTTTAAGGTGGGACAGGTATCGATTACAATAATAATGATTCATGAGAATTATAATTAATTACATTAAAATAATTGTGATCAAATAAAATTAAAACTTATGCCAAACAACATTCCATTTTGCATGTTTCTATGTAAAATTGTTTTTTTGTTAATTGGCACTTGAATGTTCAAATAATGTCCAGACGTTTTGGGACTACTGTCCCTTAATCAGTGGAATCACTGATGAAGGGACAGTAGTCCTGAAATGTGTGGACATTATTTGAACGTTTAAGTGCCAATTAACAAAAAAAAAAAAAACAATTTTACATAGAAACTACCTTAAAGGCGCTACACAGTTCTAACTGCATTGTGATTCCATTTTGCATGTTTTTTCTGATTCTTGCAGTGAAGCAGTACTGTACAATAATTATTCAAAATTATTCAGGAGCTTAGTGTCTGGATCCTCTGCATGATATGTGTGTTTGGAATTGGAAGTAATATATCAAACACAAGAGACAGTGTTCGTTAGGATATCCAAACATTCAGAAGAGAGTTGAAAATACAACGCACAGTGGAGTATTTTTGACAAATTTAAAGTTCAAGGTATTTGGATAGCTGATGAAACACTGACTCAAGTGTTTGATATGTCTCCTCAATTATTGATATATCTTCTCAAAACTAAGGAGTAAATGGGGAAATGAAATCATAAAAATCTATGCTAATTAAGACCAGGCATCCAAACCTCCTTGAGTTCAAGGTTTTGATTTTCTTTGCTTTAACTTGGTGAATTATTAATGAGTTTGAGAAGGATAATACCAGTAAATTATTCACTTGACTACTGAGAGGAACTTCCATAGCCTATATTTTAATTTGTAATATCTGATTATTTTTCTGTTTTAGGAGAGTACACACACTGATTGGTCACAGAGGGGAAATTTCCAATGCTCAGTTCAACTTTGATAGTTCATTCATAGTCACTGGATCAATGGTATTTGTTAGTTATTAGGAAATACATCAGTGACTAGACAATGAATATTAACAAGTATCATTCTAAATACTCCCAGTTGCACATGTTTAAATTTGAACTAAATGCACAATCCACAAGAAATTATACCTCAATTCCCGGTGTACATTAATTTTAATATTGCTTTAATTAGTCCAAAACTAATACCTAATACCACAAAAAAGACCTTTATACACTGCATAATAATTATTGTCTGGAATTTTTAAGACTGACTTTGATGAGAGAGAACATACAAGTAGCTGCTTACATACCATATCGTTGAAAATTATTTGAAAAATTATTTGATTAAGGTGATTCCACTGAATTGCATTGCGCATCCTTGCTGCGCATGAGTTTTCGCGTCATTTAGCGCGTGCACGAGCGCGCGCGCACACACAACATTACGGCTTTTCTTTTAGGTTAAAGTGCCTATGAAGTAAAAAATATTTATTGCTTATTTTTAAGGCTTTTCAAAATAAAGATGAATGGCGTTTTCCTTTTTGAAATATCTTTTTTCGTTTTAGAGATAGTTAGGTTTTTGTATTATGCAAATGAGGAAAGTGATGACATCATTAATCGTTACACAAAAAGATAAATCACTTAATCAAGCATATCTCTTGGAGTATTAAAGCGGTGTTCTTCAAACTTGGCACCATCAATGTTCATCATAAAAGGCACAAGATGGCACCCGTTGTGCAAAGACTTATTTCTATTAACACTGACATTCCCAGTTTATTCTTAACCAAAGGTGATGCACTCCCAACAAGCTAACAAAGATAGTTAAGCTAAGATGGGTACCACGTGTGTTCCACGCCAGACCCACTGTTCATTTTTAAAGTGCTGCAAATGGAGATATTTTGTTTATAACAGAAGGAGACTGGATCCAAGACTGTTGCCATGGCAACGGCACAACGGGTGCCATCTTGTGCCTTTTATGATGAACATTGATTGTGCCAAGTTTGCATATTACAAAAACCTAAATATCTCCATAACGAAAGAAGATATTTCAATCAAAGGCCCTTTGGGCTATCTCGTGTCAGTCAAAAAGAGATTAATATATACTTTACTAAATAGTTATTATAAAAGTAAATGTTTTGCTAGGCCGCAAAAAGCTTTACGCTTGCAATATTTACAGGGAGTTCATTAAAGACTTTCGCGGCACTAAAAAAATAGATGTTCTTAGAAAATTTACCATATCCGGGGATAGGTTAAGCAGAGACGGGGGAACATTTTGCTGGGATAATATTTAGTCTTCTTTTTCTATACGCGGGAAATAAAAATGGCGAACAGGCGGGAAAACAAAATCACAGAACACATGTTATTTATGATTTTTACCAAAAAACGTCCGTCCTCTCTATTTCCGACGCAAACTGAACGCAAGAGGAATTGAGCGTTACTCGAAGCACTTGTCCTCCCACTCCACCTCCTTATGCCAACGTTTTGCGCTGTTTTGCATTTCTTTTGTTATTTATTGCCCGTTTTTAACGATCAAAGAACAATATCAGAAAACAGAGTATTTCATACGTTTCTTGTGACGAAAACGCTGAAAATAGAAATGCCGATATGTTTGTAACGAACGTTTTACACTGCACATACCCAGGCAAATAGCATTCCCAAGGTAAATAACACCAAGGTAAACTCACCGCGGGAATACGTTACTGAGGCGTTTGCGGTCACACACTTAACACTTTACCAAGGTCAATTTTTCATACTGTTTTCGGCGCGAAATGCGAAAATAGGTAATTTGAGGGTGCTTGCTTAGCATCATCTCGCTTTTATTATTTATACTCTTTTGACAGTCCTCTACTGCTTTGTTATGTCAGTATTTCAGACAGCGAAGACTCCGTTTATATAAATCTCTTTGTTGGATTTTTCTAAACCTTGAGATGAAATCGAAATACATATAAGAAAACGCACTATAGATCTTCCTTGACTAGTGTTGTATTTAAACGCCAAATTTCCAAAAAAAAAAAAGCATTTACTTACAAATCAGCAAGCCATCAAGCCATGATCCTAAGAAAGACCACGTTTTTGCTGCCTTGAACCTGCAAAGTTGACCTCAGGAAATCTAAACCTCACGCCATCATATTTAATTTCAAATTTCTCTGTTTATTTTATTTGCTTATCTTTGAGGTTTGCCTCACGATTGGTCATTTTATCTTGGGGTGCTTGGAAAACCTACCTATTTGCCTCGGTAACTTTCATGGGCGATTCTTTTGTTCTTTTTCACACCGCCATAAATTTACCTTGTCGATACCTTGGGGGAACATTTTGCTGAGATAATTTTTAGTCTTTTTTTTCATAAGGGGGAAATAAAAATGGCGAACAGGCCATGAAAATGACAAAACACCCGGGAAAACAAAATTACAAAGCATGCGGAAAAACAAAATGACAGAGCACATATTATTCATGATATTTACCAAAAAAACGTCCTCTCTATATGTGAGTTTCCCGAGGTAAAGATAGAGCCCTTTTACCATGTTAAAAGGACGATGTGTAACCGCAACTATATAAATTTGACACACTACACTATTAACCTATTCTGTACTTGAAACCCTACACCGCTACACAAATCAAGCAATTTGTTCCAGTCAAATTTTGTTAATTTCATTTTATGCAGTTACGAAAAAACTTTCCGTAAAGATTCTCAAAATCCCGCTCCGGCTCTTTCTTGAAATTCCCGCTTACCGCTCCTGTTTTCAGCTCCCATCGCGGCCGAATATCACCACATCTTCTTATCTGGGTTACTTAGCGTGAGGTCTGTCTTTGACCTTGTTAAAGGGCAACTCTTGGGAAATTTACCCCGATTTTTTTATTTTTTCTATACGTTGTTTATAGCAACAGGAATCTTTAGAAGGTAAAATTTTAAAGATATCGGCCAAAATGAATTTACTACGAATTTTCTTTTACGCCAATTTGGCGGCCATTTTGAAAACGTTCGGATTTTGGTACGTCACGTGATGCTACGTCACAGGTGTGGAAGGCAGACTTGCTTTTGCATGCTTCTGATAAGAGGAAAACGCGCCAAGCGTCTCTTCATAAATGAGAATGACAAGGAGAGAAAGACCCTATGCTGTTCAATGTTTTCCAAGATAAAAAAGGTAGTGCTTCAGTGCTTAAATATGAAAGGAAATAAACTTAAAAAGAGTAAATCATGTGTTGTGAAACGAAACAAATCCGTCAGATTGATCGGCCTTCTAAGGTCACCAATTGTACATAGCTTTATAATACGATGCATCCTCTCTTGCACCATATCGTGATAAAGATGCTTTTTGTGTGGAGTAGATAGTAAATTGAAAAGGGTCTGCGAGTGCTGACTCCCATAATTTGTCAGAAATCTCTTCATTTATGAGCAGGAATACTGAGCCTCTATATGTCGACCTATGTCCTATATGTAAGCGAAGTCCACGCGTTCGGAAACAGACCGATATATTTTGATTCTGTTGTTCAGAAATTTGTAGCCACCCTCAGATTTCTCCTGCTGTTAATTGGCAAAATAGAAAGCAATTCCCACCAGCAAATGTAGTGTTTCTTTGAAGTATATGCCTTCGAAAGGCGCGCGTGATTTGCGTGCAGGTCAGTACTGCGCAATAAGAAGCCACTACCCCGCGCGCTAGCAGAGGCGCTCTCGCGGGATATAAAATTATACGAAGAAATGGGGAATCAAATATAAAACAATAACTGGATAACTAAGAGAAGAAGTGTTGCGTGAAGTACTTATTCTGTGATTTCTTTTGAGAAACAGTTGTTGTAAATTTAATAGGCAACCTGGGGTGTAGCATAAAACCCGGATATGAAAGCGTGTCACGCTCTTTCCCTTCACCCTCCCTAGCCTGACCACGAAACAGTTTCGTGTGCAGATTCGAGCAGATGTCAGTTGACGAGATAACTAAAGGAAAACATGCCAAATGTTGTAAGACACGAAGAGCGCAACGTCCATTTCAAATGCAAACCATGAATTAAAATGCAAGCAAACGCGAAAGTAATAAGGAACCAAACACAGCACAATTTTCGATTTTCGTGGGGGTTCTTTTCGCAAAAAGATAAGAAATTGCAAAATAAAAACAGGACAACTTAATTATACCGATAAATATAAAATCACGCAGGGTCGTGTAATAGTCCCGGTGGCAGTAATCGGTTTACAAAATCATTCTCAGTACAGTTTTACGCATACAAGCACGAACAACCTTGAACAAAGTTTCCTCGAGGCAAGTTGTTTCAACTACAGAAAGCGCAAACTCCCTTCTCCCAACAAAAGAAGTGAAGAGACCGAGCAGAGTTTTGTCCACATTTAACGTCTTTAACTACAAGCCTGTGTATGTTCTAGATAAAATCTCCCGCAGAATTTCGGATAATCTAGTTTCAGTAGCTGGCATTATTTCGCCGGCAGAATTCTTCGTTTTCGAGCAGAATATAGAAAAATCGGTAACACAAAAGAGACAAAGAATTTAACTTGAGTTTCTGTATTTGCAAGCTTTCAAACGCAGAAGATAGATAGTGTACATTAGGCTGAAGCTCAAAAGGTCAAAACCTATTGTGATAAACATGAGCAAAAATATTTGAAGACCGAATATAAACAACAAAATGCAGCAAACAGTTTGGTTGTATAAAAGCATGTTTAATTAAGCTTCTCGCGTACATGCAAATAATAACAAGGCTTTTCAGGTTTGACTTAGCTCACAAACAACTGGCCGAGGTAATAGAGAAAGAAACTGTACATTTAGGACTTCAATTCACTCACCATTCGTCGCCGTCGGCGGTGAGGAGGTTTGATATTTTACTCCCTTTCTCTGTCTCACTGTTTTTCCCTGGAGGCTCAAAACGCCAGGGTTGAAATACCATAGAAGGTTCTCAATTATCCCCTGACATATCCCCTCCTATAGCTCTCTAAAAATCAGTGGAGTCGCTAGCAGAAGTTGAGCTCTCACTGCAAGAATTTGAGTCAGCCATGTTCGTGACTTGTTGCGGTTCCACACCTGTGACGTATCACATCTCGTGATCATAATTGAAGCATCCATGGCGAAATGTCACGTAAAATACGAAGTTTTACGTTAAAATTAATCGGTAAAAAAAGCTTCTGAATTCAATTTTTTTGCTTCCTGTGTAATTTTGGAAGCATTTGGAAGCTTTTACTGAAATATAGTTTTCTAGCCAAGAGTTGCCCTTTAACTTTTGAGATGTTCGTAAGATAAGTCAAGCAAGGCTTTTTTTAGCCCCCTAACGCAGCTGACTTAAAATGATTTTATCTCGGCGAACTGATAAACATTTCTCGATGATCACCAATTCTACTGGCAAGAAGCATGCCATCGCCTCAGTTCTTCAGTTGCAAGTCATGTCGAAGTACTTGCTATGGCAAACACAAAACGAAAACACCTCGCGTTAAGTCTGCTGACAGGACTGAGAAAGAAAAGCACGAACTTCTTGAAGCGTGGGTCCCCAAATTCAGTAAGCTGTGGGGAGTTTCACAAAGAAAAAAATAAAAATGTGGAACGATATCTATTCTTCGTATAAAGAAAGGTGTCCAGAAAGCCAGAGAATGCTACAGCAGGTGAAGAAACGGCAGCAGAATCTAGAGTACGAGTTCAAGCAGTTCGAGGCAGCGATCTCGCTCGACTGGAGAAGATGAAATTCAGAAAATTAAAGAAGGCTTCCCCTATTTCAACATCCTGAGTAAAGAAAGGCGAGAAAGTACGACTCCAGACTGGCAGGCAGAGTTCTTTTATTGAAATGTGTGAAAAGAGTATGGAGCAGGACAATGCAAGATTTGAACGATCAGCTGAAATGTTCCGTGACGCCCAGAGCAGGCAAATGGAACAAACAAACGCCATAGTTGACATTTTTAAAGATTTAGCATCAAAATAATTGTCTTTATTTAATCGTTTATCTTCTGTTATTGAAACGATACATACAATTGTTGTGCAAAACTCACGTAGCAATCATAGTCTTTTTTAGGATGCTCGTTTTTTGTCCAACCTTTTTCAACGCAATTCTCCAATGAACTTTCAACATGCCAAATGCTCGTTCCATTACAGATCGTAGCGCACCGAACTTTAGGTTTTAAACTTTCTCCGCTCCTGAGTCAGGCGTCCTCTGTCCGGGTAGGGTTTCACTAGCCAGTTCGTTGGTGAATAGGCACTGTCGCCAGCTAAAAGGGGCCTTATTTCTGTTCCATTTATATTGCCTGTTGGACCACTAAGAATTTGCGTTCGCTGCAAGTTCATAAATCAAACACTCTCTCCTAATTGTCTCAACCATTCCATTTAAAAAATGTACAAAAATTTCACCTAATAAAACTGCTCAAATTTAATACATCTCTTTCACTGCTTTACATTCTATTTTCCCTTAAATTAAAGTTCAATTCTGTTCAACTAAAAAGCCATTTCTAATAAACACCCCCAACCGAAAAACGATTACAATGAACCAGCAGAAAAGCAAAAACTTTCAGTGCAACAATATTTTTGAACTCCTACTTATAAACAAAAATTATTTGTTCTTTCACAACACGTACAAAATCCGGCGGCCTCACAAAGCAAATCTTGACATGGCGGGAAAAATATTGACATGGCGGGAAAATTCCGCGGCCTCACAAAGCAAACGCGCATGGAATGCACCTTGGAATGCACCTTCTCCCCCTCGCATATTCTCGTGTCGTCATGACGACACGAGACAAAAAGGAAAACGCCATTCGTCTTTATTTCGAAAAGCCTTAAAAATAAGCAGTACTAATTTTTTACTTCATATGCACTTTAAGCTCAGAAGAGAAATAAATGGTCATTTTCTTCTAAACGAGCATGGTGACCCCCATTTTTTAATGCATAAATTTAAAAGACATCCGGTTGACTACAATATATCGCAATTTAAAGAAAAGTTAAATACTCTACTTTGAGATATTTTTATTTGAATGCTTTAAAAAGTACGTTTTGAGGTAGTGCTGCTTACTCACACACGCAGCAAAATCTTTAATTTCTTTCATAATCTTAATTCCAGTTTAATTTAAAATAGTTTATTATGTAAGATTAAAGTCTATTTCGTTGAACTGCTTCGATATTTATCCGCAAGAAATGATTTTTTCTAGAAATGACAGTTCCCTTTTTGGATTATGAAGGTTCCTAATATGAACCTCGTGGGTCATATGTTTACTATAATGTAGCCATGTCATCCAGGTTGCACAAAAACGAGCACGGTGACTCCCATTTTTTATTGCATTTTTGTAATGCTCGTAACATAGTTATGAACTGGACCAAGTCTTAGAAAATTTTAAATACTCCTTCTTTTTCAGTGGAATCACCTTAACTGCAAATTGTAATGAGTGAGTGATGTGACATAACCTGGCAGAATGTTAAATTTTTCACTGGTGCTGATCGATAATTATCTCTATACCTTTTAAAATAGATCAGCATTAATATTTTGATGGATCAAAGATTTTTCCAAGAGGGCAGGGTAACAAATCCTGCACTCTGATTGGTTCTTAGTGCAGCAAGATTCTCGTATATCTGCCCACAGGCAATGGTAACACTTTCGTCACTTTGATTTAGTGGCGAGAGAAACGAGCCCTTGAAAGTTTTGCTCTTCAAAATCGAGGTAGTTGCTCAGCAACCGCTGTAAATGTAAGAGGGAAATAAATGCCTTAAAGTTCTCCAAAAGGCGAGTAGTCATTCTCTTTATTCACAAAATTAAATTATACCAGTTTTACGGCCGTAGTTTGTCAATTCGCCATTGCGGTTAACTGCAAGTTGATGGTTTACATGCTCAATTTATCCTTTCAAAAGCCAAATCAGTAACAGAATTAAAGGCCTTGAAGTTCTTCAAGAAACTACTATTCATTCTCTCTATTGACAAAGTCAAGTTATAGTTTTATGGCTGTAGTTTGTCGATCATTGTTTGTGCTTTATTCGCACTGATAATTTTTCACGCCATTGCAGTTAACTGCAAGTTGCTGGTTTACAGACTCAATTTATTCTTTCAAACACCTTGCCTTTCAGCTAATTTTCCCAAAATCTGAATGCTGCTTATAACCATTCAAGAAAATGAGATTCTTTGATAAAAAACAGTCAAATTAATTCTCGCAATATTGTGCCCTGTGAAGGCAACAACCAAACTACACATTTCAGCTTCATCCAGTTTCACTTTTGCAAACTTTTTATCAAAACAAAATACTGTGGGAATCAGCACAGAGGTTATTATTGACTTGTTAACTACAAATGTACATAGCTATTTCAGATGCTTTTCTCTTTTTTATGATGGCCTTTTCCATGCGCACTTGTCATTGTAGTGAATTTATTTTGTTTCATCAGAAACCCATAAGGGTTGAAACGTGTAACTCCCTATGATTCGCATAATTTTGTACAAAGCGTTTGAACATTCGTTTCCATTAAGTACCATATTTGGAAAACCACGAGAAAAAAATCAACCAATCAAAATTGCAATATTTGGATAAATTCACAGCGCGCGCTAGCTCGCGCTAAATGGCGTAATCTTGTTTTTAAACAACTTTGGTTAAATATAGTTAAATTTGGTTGAATTCTCTGTTTCATCGTCATTTAATGGTCCGGAGAACTTCACTTGGATACTCTTGATGAAATTTTCTAGTTTCTGTGAGTAATTCACGGCGTTTAGTTTGGAATTCAAGTGACTTACTGTAAAAGCGAAAATTTTCTTGTGTGTGTCGTTATGTGTGTAAATCATTCGCGCACAAGCTCCTTGCGTTTCCAAATATGGTACTTGGCAAACTGAATGTTCGAACGCTGTGAACGCGCGTTATACGTTTCAACTCCTTATGAGTTTCTGGTTTCGTGGTAAACAGATCGTTCTTTAACACTCTTGCCATAGCTCAGCAATCAACTCAGCATTGGATGCATGTATATAAAACAAACACATTTTGCGAGATAATCTTTGTAGGTTTTTTAACCAAATGCATAATGCAGAAAAAAAAAGTTATTTGTTGGCTCGTATAGGGTTGGTCCCTATAGTGAAAAACTGTGACCTTTGCCTTGAAAGTGCTGCCCTCAGCCGTAGTTCTAATTAACTAAAATGTCAAGGGAATTAGATAAAATTCATACATGTAAAACTACATTATTTACATAACAAATGTCTAAAGCTAAGCCACAGTTTAGAATGACAAAAAAACACATAAATAAATAAATAAATAAATAAATAAATAAATAAATAAATAAATAAATAAATAAATAAATAAAATAAATAAATGGCACATTCCACTGTTAATAAGTTCTGAATGTTGAAGATTGGTATGTTGTTTTGTAGGACAAGACATGCAAAATTTGGGACTCAAGGACAGGACAGTGTATTGGTACATTAAGGTAAGAAATCGCAGAAACACATATTTAACAATATGGTACATTATGATAAAATTTATTTACTATTCATGAGGGTGCAAACCAATCCCAGCACAGTATTTAGATCACATGTAAACCCCAATACAAATCAAACAATAGAATTAACTTTTGATACAAACTCCTGCTGAGCTAATTAGTATTCATTAACTTTTGATACAGATCTCGACCGAATCGCATAACAATACTTTGCATTCAATTAATTGTTTTCATTTCACAAGCAGAATAAAATATTCGCATCCAATCTGTATGGGCATTTACAATGGCTCGCCTATCGGCTTGCCATTGTAAATGTCCATACAGATCTCCCGCTCATATTTTATCTACTGCTACTTGCACGATGAAGCATGAGCAGCAGTATAAGCAGAAACGATGAAACATTTGGACAATAATGCATGACAGTTGAGATGAACATGTTTGTTTTACAATGGTTGATGAAATAGCATCAATTTTTCCAGTTTTTCACCATTTCAATGTGGCTCACCAAAGAGCTTTCGAACTTAAAGTGGTTATAATAGTCCATTTTTTCGACTATTTTGCTTTGTTTCCAAGGAAAATGGTAAGAATTGGGATCATTGGTGACACTCTCTGACCCACATTTTTGTATACTCTCAAGGGACTGTTTTAATTTGTCAAGGGAATACTTTTCACTGTGGGCGATAAAAACGTCACTGGATAGGAATGCGTGAGCAGTTCTCGAGCGGAAGTGTTATTTTCATGCGTCGCTTGTCATTTAGCCTGTCTAGCCTTTTGCAAACTACAGGTAGGTATTTTTTAAAGAAGTGTGCTATTCATCGATTGAATTGCTTAGTTTTACATGCTTAAAAGCTGCTGCGAATCTTCATTGTCAGAGGATATTGGCCAATGCTTTTTCTATTGTTACAAGTCTATTGTTTGTCATCTTCATTGAAAGAAGTATTTTTAGCCCGTCACGCAATCTTTTGTTTTGACCACAATTCACGGACTTGATCACGACTTATGCAACTTCTCAAGACTTCAGACAGGAAAATGGTAATGTACAATATTGCTTCGAACTTAAATGGAATTTTTAGAAGGATCGGTAAAGCCACTTAGTGAAAACTTGACTACAAAAAGCCGTGGGGCTAAAATTAAACTTACACTTTAGCGTGAATAATGCAGGATCTCACGGCTTCAAAAATATGCAGAATTTTGAAGCTTTGATACATTAGTAGCTACATCTTGAAATGAGAATTAATCTAAAACAAAACTTCCTTCAAGTTTCTTTCATTTGCCCAGTTTACATTTGGAATTTTAGGCTTCTGAAGCGTATTGATTTGAAAAGCGCATGGTGATACAAGTGTTATAATTTTCTAAGCTGCCATCCAGAGTACTATCCAATAGGCTAAATGTATAAGTACATGTTGTTGTGTTATGAGGTCTTAGGTCTTAGTTTTCAAGACATCTTTCTGTGAAAAAGCATGACTAAAAAATGTAACCATTGCGCAAATAAATATGTTCAGGCCACCTTAAGTGTTAACATGTACATGTCATCTTTCTATCCCAGTCTTTTTTATCGTTTTCCTATGAGGTCTTGATTTTTGAGGTCTTAGGTCTCAGTCTTGGGACTAATCTGTCTTCAAGATGCCCACTAATCATGGTAAAAATTTCACACTTTGAGGATTCTTGACCTGTAAGCAAGCCTAGTAGAAGGCCAACAACTGCAGCAAAAAGATAAGAAAAGTGAAAAAAAAAACAACCCCAAAGTTCAACTTTGCTCATGCCGGAGCAAAAATGTCATGAAATGTGATGCTAGTGGAAAGAAAGGCATGCTGTCAAAAAATGTCCAAAAAATGCAATTTTTTCCCAAAATCTCCTGGTGTCAATTGGTTAAATTTCCATAAAATTAATATTCATCTACATTGGTTCAGGGCCATGGGTCCCCACTTCAAACAGCCACCCTTGAGGGGAATCGAGGCTGTAGCTAGAATTTTTGTAACGGGGGGGGGGGGGGGGGGGGGGGGGGCAATGAAGCAAGTGCTGCGAGTGTCTGGGGGCATATGCCCCCCAGAAAATTTTGAAGTATGGAGGCTCGGAAATGTTATTTACAGAATTCACCAGAAGATATTTGGTCAAAAAATCAATCTCAATCAAGTGTTTTAAAAGTTACAGGTATTTTTAGAGCTTGCAGCAATCAATCGTAAATTTTGAAATTAGTATGGTACCGCACAGAATTTAAGGTTCAGTCACTTTGTGCCAGTTTTGTTTCAGACAATAAATGACACTCGTGTTCAGAAATGTAATCCATCCCACAGGATTCAAGGGAATGTAATTCGTCCCACACTGTCGATTGTTACTGCCACCATTATGATATTGATTTAAAATGCCAAGCGAAATCTGGGGACAGTACCTAGCGACAAGCCCCCTCTGGAATTTGGTACTCTCTCCAGTTTTCACAAAGTATATTTAATCGAGAAGGTGGCTATTCAAACTTGACAATCACACAGAGAAAAATGGGAACTGTAAACTGTCTTTTGCCTTTGAATCGCTTTCCTTTTGTTTGCTGCTTCATCAAGACAAACAAAATAATAAATTGTGACAAGTTGGAAAGTTGGGGCAACTGCATGCCCCCCTAGATGCCCCCCCCCCCCCCCCACCCCCAGCTACGGCCATGACAATTATTTCACTGTAGAGAGGTGGCCGCTCAGGGAGGTTTTAGCCAGTAAGTGTATAGTATATTCTGGATTGATGCATGATTGGAACAAAAATCCTGTCTGTTGTAGATAGTTCAAATGTATAATATCATGCGACTCATTTGTTTGTTTGTTTTTGTGTGGTACATGTACTTGGATCATGAGTACTCTTTAATTCTGTGTTTTTGTTCGTTGTGTCATTCCCACTCAGAGGTCACGATGATGAAGTTTTGGATGTGTGTTTTGATTTTACTGGTCAGTACATAGCCACAGCCTCTGCAGATGGTAAGAAATCCCCTTTTACCATTCAAATGCAATTGGAAGTGGTTTCTCATTGTGACAGTTTGCATGTTTCCAAGATGGTCTAATATTTTTAAAAAGTGGTATTTAGCTGATGACTTTTTCCTTGACCCTACAATTATATAATGTTTGTCAAACTACACCCAATGCACCTAACTAAAGTATATTAGCAGTATTGGTATCACATTAGTATTGAATCTGTCAAGTGGCTTGATCTGATTGAAACATTTGCACACCTCTTTGTACATCAGGTTTCTTTTCTTTCTGTAAGTTACTGGTACATGTATAACTAACATATATGCACTGTGTATGCAAATCCAGTTTTTACTTGATTTCTACAATGCATCCACTGATGTCTAGAGTTAAATGCACATATTATTTATTCTCACTTGTATTTTGGCCAAATTATATGTTTGAACAATCCTATGCTCTTTATGTAGTAGCCTTTCCTTTAAAACAAAGAGCTTCACCTGTAAAAATGCATGTGCATTACATAGTGTAGTATGTTATCATCAACAAGGTACATGTACATGAACATCTTTTTATTGCAAACGTGTACAGTAGTATCTGCATGTTTAGTGTCTCAAATTTACACTGCTTCATTTCAAGTAAAACTCTAAGTAAGGGACAGCTTTTCATTTTCCACTTATGATCACTAGAGTTTAAAATATATGTTGGAAGGAATCTGAGTGCCACTTTAACCCGTGGATACTCGAAGCATATAGTGGAAACAGGTTTTTGTGGAGACTTCAAATATGCAAATTAGTCACTCACTAAGGTGTAGAACTCTATAGTTATTCAGGCGCCGAACTCCAGGTCGAGAGTGCCAAGTTTTACAGTTCCCAATGCCATATAGGAATAGTAACCACACAAACTTGCATGCAATGAGGCTCAGGTTGACTCGTGTAAAAGAGTTTTTGCAGGATTGATCATCTTTCTCACGTTTTTTGGAAAATGAGCAAAAGTTTCAATACTTGTAACACTCCATCGTCTTCTAAGAAGAAAGGAAAAAATTGGACCACTTTTTGTTGTATATTGAGTGAGCTTCCCACAGGTCATCACTTCTTTTTGTTGCCCAATGTGATCCAGCAAAAATATTGATGGCAAAATCTGATAAGATACCAGCATGGTAAGTCAAATTCTGTCTCTGAAGTAACTATTCTTTGCTCAGATCATTTCAGGAAAACTGATATACACAAAACAAGCTGTTGGACTTAAGGACGTTCGCGCGAAAATCTTCCAACATTGACATTTTTCTAAAACTTTCACCACTGTGAGTTTATGGGTTACTTATGTCAGAAATGTAAAAAAATTGGGGGGTCACCGAATTCGTTTCGGAGATAAGATGTCCGAAAGATCACCTTAAAATCTTGTAAATCGGCCTTCGTTTCTGACAATGGCGACAGTGTCTGTTTGCTAAAAAATAATGCGAATAAATTCATGAAATGCAATTTTCTTGTCTAAATATTGTTTAAGGGGATCTATTAAGCAAATTGATTCAACTGGTGATGTTCCTTTAGAAAATCTAATCGTTTAGTGATCACATTTGCACTCGCCTGGCAGTTGAAAGATGGGCAAGATTTGATGCCGCATGGGCAAAAAAGTTAGAAACTTGTAGACTTCCAACATTGACTTTTTGTTCATTTTATTACAATCTGTCGAGAATCGCAAAACAAAGCTGTCTATCAAAAAAAAAATTGGGGGTCACCGATCATTTGAGAGAGTAAACTGCGAGCGAAGTTATCTGAACAGCTACCAGCCCTGTATTTGTTTGGAAAGTTTTCTCAGCGCGCGCGCTCGATGCATGACGTGGCACGACGTTGCGACATGAATTACGTGCGCAGTAAGGATGCGCAAAAACAATTGGCGCGAACGTCCTTAAAGAAACTTTTGTAATGTGCCATGTTTATGCAGTCTTTGTTTACTTATTTTGAATGTTGATGTTTGATATTTATACATCAACAAAGGCTGTTGAAACTGTTGTCAATTTTGCAGTAAAAATGAATGTCCAAGTCAGGAATTGTTGCCAGTTTTGCAAAATGTTTTTTGTCATGTTTACTTTTGACTATGGTAGTTTTTTTTTTGTATATTGATTATGAGAACAAAATATTCTTCACTCAACTGCATGCAGCTGCTTTAAGGTAAAGTTAGCTGTCATATTTTGCAAGATTTAGTGGTGTGGAGAACTTCACTTGGATACTTTTAGTGAATTTCTTTAGTTTCTGTGAGTAATTTATGGCGTTTAGGTCGGAATTCAAGTGACTTACTGCAAAACCAAACATTTTCTTGCATGTGTTGTTACGTGTGTAAACCATGCGCATACAAACTCTTTGTGTTTCCAAATATGGTACTTGGCAAAACTGAATATTCTAATGCTGTGAACGCGCGTTACACGTTTCAACTCCTTTTGAGGCTTCTGGCTGAATACAGAGGTCTTACATTCATACAGAAATCAAGTGTCACTCGACAAGAAACTCTTTAGAACTTAAATAAATACACCTAAGTAGTTAGAAGGGACTAATATAAAATATAACCAAGTTTGATAAATGCATAAACAAGGGATTGACCTTGCTCACCAAAAAATATGGTATATCATATTGTGTCAAATGTCATGCTACAATCATATATGTAACCCAACTTTTGTTGAACAATAATGTAGTTTCAATTTTAATTTTTTTTCCTGGATGAATGAATTCAAAGAAGGAATAATGTATTTGGAGTGAAGTCCAATTTTTTTTAACAGAAAAAAAAGGGCATAGCTATTCTCTTTAACCAATTTCACCCTCCAGTTTGCTATTGTGCAATAGTGTAACATGCGGGTGGCCGGGTTTCTCAACTTCAAGTTAAGCAAAGGGGGTGGGTGATCATATTTGTGATTCAAATATTTTACAAAAGACACAGAACCTAGGAACTCACCTCATGTCAACAGATTGAATATGTTACCTGCTACCTATTTCTACTGAGCCAAATTAAAATAATTAGAGCATAAGGCCTTTTGATTATGTAGCCAGCATTTAAATTAGAGTACCTCATGCAGACAGATTTAAAAAGTATTGACGGCCTTATGCAGTTCCTAAAGCCGAAAGCCTTTTCCTTTACAATAAGGAATGAGGGCAGCTCCTTTGATTTGATTTTTCTTTTTTTCCAAAAGAAGATTGTAATGCGCCGTGGCCTGACTATTTCATTTCCTATTTTCGCCATGGAGATGTTAACAAAGGCTACAACCATTTTCATGCACTTGGCTGTTTTGTAGGCTTGAAGGTAGTCTTTACCATTGAATTGGAACAACTGCAGGATATAAGAATAAGACCTAGCATTTCCCTTAAGTACCTGGTATTAATTTTGCATTATTATCAATAAACATGGCCAAATTGAAAACCATCCTCTTGAAAACATGTGCTTTGCGGGCCGCAAATGACTCCTAGCGGGCCGTTAATGCGTTAACACCCTGCAGCTGATTGGTTCTCAGTTCACCATCCGATGAATATTAACCAATCAGGTTACATTTAATGACGCAGGAAACCCATTCAAGTGTGAACAGCTTGCGTACAGCAGCGTATGGAAAGTTTTGAAGTAAAAAAAAGTCTCAAACAGTTTCTTGCTGAGCAAATAGTGTTCGAAAAGAAAAATCAAAGTCTATTTGTCATGAATGGGACAAAATGCAGCTAAAAAATTCGGATTTACAAGCGAAAGCACAAGGTGAAGATACAAAGGGAGCAACTTCTTGTTGTCTTACGAGAAACGAAACACAACAAAACATCGGTTCACTTCATTTTGTGTTACTTGGGTCAAGCTAAATTAACTGAAGCATTGCGTTGATTTTACGCCGAGGCTCAGTTGGAAAATGTAAGTTCGGAAATTATTATTATCCATTTATTTTCAGAGACACAGCAACTCTTTTTAACTACACCTATACAAAATTTTCAACGCAAAGTACTTGTATTATTGAACATGTAAAGCTCATTAAATGTGTTAGTTTATATCTGGATGTTATTTGGCCTTGTATATTATTTGATAATAATGATAATTAAATGACGTTTTTCGGGAATCTTGTTTCTTTGGTCCCTTGTAGTGTCTTTGCGGCCCTTGCGCTTTGCGCTCGGGCTGCAAATGACACTACGCGGGCGCAAATAAACAATATTCCCTCAAAAAGTCATTTTATTGTCCTATTTTTACAAGCCACAGGAGTCATGCAGAGCTGTCAACACTTTTTAACTCAAAAAATGGAGAGTGACAATGAGAGTGATTGCCATTATGTGTGCTTGCTGTGTTACTTTCATTCAAGAAATCATTTATCCAACAATGTGCAGAAAACATGCAGATTTCACAAAACTAGAATTTTGTTGTGAGGGGGTGGGTCATGTAATTTTGAGCCTTCAATCAGGGGTGAGTCAGTCAATTTTCAGCCATGAGGAAGGGGTGGGTTACTTGTTTTGCAGCTGCTGCTTTTCCACATGCTATGGCCCATCCACCCCCTCCTCCCCTAACTTGTTGGCCAGTCCCTAATTGAAGCTAGATGCTGGATGGCACAGTTCCTTCTTTGATTTTGAAAACCTTGACAGTCAAAAGCCTCTTGACAGCTTTCAGTGCAGTTCTCAAAACAAAATCATTGGTTTTCCCAGCCCAGGTAATCCCAGTTTAAACCCCTGTGTAGAAATGTGGGGATTTAGTCAATTACAATATTTTTTTTTTCACTGGGGTGATTGAAAAAAAGTGGTATTTTATAAAGCAAAAAAAAAAAAAATGGGTTGGTGGGTAGTGACACTTGCATGTTATAGAAGTTAGTTGTGTTTATCTGCAACTTGAAACTGTGGAATTAAATTTCTTGTTTTTTAGTAAGTGTAAACATAGTAAACCATTGCTTGTTTGTATTGAGTTATCTCTTAGGTATTAATATGGTGTTTGGTTTGTTCAGGCACTGGGAGAGTGTACAATGCTCTCACTCATCACTGTGTTTCAAAGTTAGAAGGCCATGAAGGTGAAATTTCAAAGGTATGTAAGTTAATGAATAAATCCTATTCTTTCACCCAGGGGAGTACTGTAGGCCTTTTCCTTAAAATGGCTAATACGGTGCAAGGCTGATCTGGTATTAAAAAGAAAAAATATTCAGCATGTCACTAACATGGGAAAAAGAAAGGAGTCCCTCACAGGAATTGAACCCATTCCCTCCTGCCCAGTGTTTTGGAGGTCATGGGTTCAGTTCCCATCAGGGACTCAGATTTTTTCTGTCCCACACTTGTGACATGATATGCTTAATATTTCATCTTTCACATAGCAGAAATATGTTACAAAAAGTTAAAAATAGTTCAAACAGATATTAAAATAATGTCAAAAATGCTAGAATATGATAACACATAAAACAGAAACAAAAAGCAACATTAATGAATAAGGCAAATTAAAAAAAAACTGATCTAAACCAACAATTTTGTGGTGACCGAATTGCACTGTTTGTTGAGTGTTGGGTTCAGTTTTTTTAAATAATAAAACATTTCGAAAATAAGGCAATCAACTTTGTTCTGACACTTGTTAAAATTTTAAAGCTTTGCACATTGTCATCAGGGTCCATAGCATGCTGCTCTCTGAGGTGGTTTGGACTGCTCATTCCTTGTGTTCTTCACTTCACTGGTGTAGGTGTTGGCACATTTGGCATTTCCACAGTAAAATATGTCGAATATATCCGAAATTATATACTACTTATTAACCGAGAGTGAGGTCATTACAGGGAAATCTCAGACCGAGGCCTTGATGTATTGACCGAGCGATAGCGAGGTCAATACATCAAGGCTGAGGTCTGAGATTTCCCTCTAATGACCGAACGGACGAGGTTAATAAGTTATTTATTATATGGCCTTTTTAGCACTGAAAAAAAAGTGAAACGTTTTTCAATATCCGCTTGCGCGCGCAAGAGGTCATTCGAGGTCATGCGATCCAAACCAGAAGAAACGATTTCTTCGACAATGAGGCAATTTTTGTCTTCATTACGCCAAGATCTAGGGCAAATTTAACCACTTTAATTTTCACAAAACAAACTGACCTGTGTTTACAAGTGTTTGACCCTTAAAAAGTTATAAAAAGCTAAGGCAAGAAAAATTTTCATAATGCCTGGTCATTACAAGAAAATCTTGCCCACTCATCAGCCAATCAGAGCGCGCGTACTATTGTAGCCATATAATAAATTTATTTAACACAAAGCATTTTATTTTTCCTATTTCTGAAATTAAGAAAAGGAAAAAATAATTATCTATGGCCCTAACCAGGTACTGATCTACATGTAGCTTGTAAGGTCCTATAGATTCCACATTCGTACACTGTCCACTGCACTTAATCTAACTCGTGTAATAAGTGCAAAAACAGAGTATTTTCATTAAGTCTAATCAAGATAACTGTCATGTATTCAACATGCTTAGACACACATGTTTAGCTTTAATTAGAGACTAACCTGTCAGTGGTTCTTCTTCCCATAGAGAAAAACAAACAATACACGTTTTTCTCATACCATAACTATTATAGTAATGCAAATTTCAAAAAATAATTGTTACATTTAGCATGTGGGCATTCTTTATCTGGATGCATATTGCTACTGATTTTAACATTCAAAGCTATAATAGTATTATGCTGTTTGAGTTTTAGGGTTGTTATCTATTCTGGTCAGGTGACTTGTCAAATATGGCTGTAATTTGAAACTCTTGAAAGACTCTTCAGTGGAACAAACCTGTGCAAATAGCATGTCCATGCCATGAGAGGTCTGGTTTCCAAAATAAGAAGGCTAGAAACCTACCTTTATAGCAAATTGGTTAAGTTACGAAGGACCCCTTATTATCCATTGTTGGTTGGTTTGTTGGTTGATGGATCGTCAAGTTTTAGTTGTAAATTATTCCCCTGACCAGTGCATTAATTAAGTTGCAACATTCTGCAAATAAGCTTGATGGAGGAAGATGAATTGTTAGCAAATGGGAAATAATTATAGTCAGGGTTGGAAACTAAAATTGTGAAGCACTCGCCATGTGGAGGAGTGACCTTCAAGCTGTACTTGCCCAGATAATTATTCATTCGCCCAGTCTCCTCCCAACACAAACACAGAAAACGTTTACCCCCACCCCCTTCCCTCTACAAACATATAAAATATCAACTTCAATTTTAGATCCTTTTAATCACGTTTGACACTTTTCCTTGGTTTAAGAAAGTTTACAAAGGTTTCAAGTAGTTTAAACTATTCATCTATCTGTATCAAGTTTCTCTGAAGTCCATGTTCAAGGTATTTCAGCACATATTCTTTGGACAACTCAGACTCTGCCGAAAACATCTGCCTACCTTTTTCTTCATTTTGAAACCATAATGAAGTTAAAATAATTCGCTCGCCAAGACACTGGTGGTCGATCACGATACAGACCGCCTATTTCTTCAATGAAAAATCCCCTAAAGCAGACCTCAACCCCACAGTAAACTTTGACACTTAATTCAAAAGTTAAAAAGTAGTTTTATTCATACATATTCCTGAATTCCTGTAGTGTGCATGCAAAGTGTCGAAATCGTACAGTGAATCTCAGTGAAATGGCCATCTTGCCGCGTTTCCATCCTCGGTGGACGGCTCAGTTTATTTAATGACCAGCATTATTACCTTATACAAGTACATGCATGACATATCGATTACCAAACACGAACTAGGAGTTTGTGACTCAGCGCCAGATTTGTGGGAGATTTGAAAATGGTTTAAGCATTGTAAGCTACTGTAGATCATATTAAAGTGGAAAGTATAAAGTTACACTCATTTTGGATAATATATTCTGGATATGAAAATCATACTCGCCAAACCGGGCGAGTGATACACGATTTGTACTTGCCCGACAATTTTCACACTTGCCTTGATGTCACCAGATCAGATCAGATCAGATTCAGATCAGATTTTCTTATTTTTCACACTAGTTACAAAATTAAAACAATATTACACACTGTACTATTTACAGAAAATATACTAATCAAAATAAGGAAAATATAACAAAAATAAGAACCAAATATAAAACGTGCTCAGTGACCAAAGAAGCATATGCTATCGTGTTGGCCACTGACATGTTCAAAAAAACAAACAAGACTCATCAATTACTAGAAACAATGGAATATGAATATGGAAAGCATGCATAATAAACATGTTTCCCAAAGTTTTGATGAAACAAAAGAGAAAGTAGAGGTCCCATGGTTAAAACCACCCAGAATGCTTTATTTTGCAGGAGAAGG
The DNA here is from genome assembly GCA_963693305.1 of Meandrina meandrites. Classification (NCBI taxonomy): domain Eukaryota; kingdom Metazoa; phylum Cnidaria; class Anthozoa; order Scleractinia; family Meandrinidae; genus Meandrina; species Meandrina meandrites. Next base: position 14,188,941 of record OY855911.1, on the reverse strand, counting down.
GAAGGAGGGCTCCCAGTAGGGTTGCTTCCTCCCTCAGTCATTTCAGATGACCTCCCTGCAGCAGCAATAACTGTTTTTTTCGTTGTTTAATTTAGGTTTTTGTTTCATTTGATGATATATTTCCAGTATAATTCTGGGCCTTTTTTGGCCATGTTTGATATTGGATTTTATTATTATTGTGTTCTTAGATAACTTTTAGCCCTCAAGGCACAAGATGTTTAACAGCTAGCAGTGACAAAACAGGAAGACTTTGGGATCCATTTTCTGGCAAATGTGTACAGGTATTAAGCTTAAACCCAGTTGTTATATCTTGCACAGACTGTATATCCAGGCCCGTAGCCAGGGGAGGGGGTGGGACGGGTGCGTCCCCCCCATGAGCCTTGGAAGTCCGCTCCTTGTGAAAAAAGTAGAAAAATAAATAAATAAATAAATAAGCAAATAAATACATGAGTAAATAAATAAATAAATAAAAGGGAAATGGTATTTCTGTACTTCGTCTATTTACATTTAATGGGTCCACCATTTGAAGATTCGTGTGGCATATTTTTGACCAAATTGTGTGATTCTAGGTTAATTTTAACTATACATTCTAACTAATGCCATTCATAGTCAGCAAACCGACTCTGGCTGATTTATGTAATTACCATTTGTGCATTCTTTTTCCAGTCTTCCTTTAAAAGAACTGCCGTCATTGTTAGTTAAATACATTGTAAATTATGTTTACAAGGTTCTGTTTCTAAAACTACGTTTTGAATATAAAAATGTACCAGAATTATTGTCCTTGGTAACTTCACCTTTATATGGCTTGTTTCCTAACAAACTGTCTTCAAAACGCACAAAATCCGGCCTCAGATAACCCATTTTTTCAAAATTTTCTGGGGGAGAATACCCCCACACCCCCCTTCCGGCTTGCACCTGCGGCGCTCAACATTTCGCGCCGCAGGCACTCATACGCACCCCCAGCAAAAATCCTGGCTACGGGCCTGATATCTCAGAAACAGAAATCCATATTCATTGGCTTTCTGATCTTAAGAGCGAATGTCTGTAAGAATCAAACAAAATCGGAAAAAACCGGCAAAAGTGTGAAAACTCTGACTGTAAGTAGTCCATAATGAGTTATTCATCACCATGCAATTTATTTGTCAAATAACTCTTTCTTTCTGCAGGAAATGACGATCATAAATTTCACGGCCAGACACGAGAAAATTCGACTTGAAAATTAGCGGTTTTAAAGCAAACCACTTGCCTGTACTATAACACCTGAAGACATCCACTTGTTATCAGCTTATTCTACATCTTTTCCAGATTTTATTTTATAATTTCTATGAAGTTTAAATAAATTCATGACACTAAGAGAGATCTGAAAGAAATTCCACTCTTTCTCTATGGAAATGACAAGGTAGATTTAAGAGATTGTTTACCATACTACCTTTATCTCAAATAGGAAGAAATGGCCTTTCAATTGATGTCACTTTTTGTCTGGGGAAATTAAATCGTTCTCTCTGAGAAAGCGCTAAAAATCACGAAATCAAGCGAATAAGAGATTGCGTGACAGACGTGACAAAGGTGGAAATTGTGATTTTCGGATATTTTAGCCCAAACTCGATAAAAACAAACTGATTTCAGTCTTTGCTGTTCATACAACAACAACATTTTCTTTTGAGAATCTACGTTTTTTTGCTTATTATATCAATCTACCGACCGTACCGACTATATATGTATGTCGATTCATATGGTAGAGAAAACCCTACAACTGAAGTTTGAGATCAAAGATGGATTTTTCCATCTGACTGTAACTATGAGACATCTTTTGATATGGCAGATTTATCCCAAACCTGCAAAAATCAAATCAACTTCCAATCTGCCGAAGCCCCTCTTGGGATTTATGTAAGAATTTTTGGGAAGCCCCATTTGTGTTGCATTATCTAAAGTTGGTTTCCAACTGATTAATATGATTGTCACTGAAAAGTATTCTGTGGTTTTTGCCCTACGGAAAATTCTTTTTCGCTCAAAATGGACCAAACAGTTGTGGATCAAACATTTGCTTATTAATTTATTCATGTTACCCGAGTGGCAGGCGAAATAATATAGAAATAATAAGATAAGTTTATTTATAGTTTATTCATGTTATGAGTGACACACAAAATACTTACATAGCCAGCTTTTTCAAAGTTGTAGGCCCGTTTAACCGAGCCTCCTTTCGGGGATCTGGGAGTATGCTTCCTCGAGGAAGGTTTTTTTTTTCTTCATATAAAGACCGTGACTGTTTTCCTTCACTTTTGTCGATTTTTATTGTATTTTGACATCACCTAAATTCTAACATTTCACAATAGAGAATGGCACTAATTCTCACTCATTCCTAAATTAACGAACCATTGTGCATTAGACGGCTGTCACTTCGCTTCCGAGTTTTCACCCGTGAGAAAAGCCTTGATCTCATCATGAAAGGGTAGTTGCGAGATATATTACCTGTAAGCGATACGTTAAAACTGAATTGATTTCCATTTCATCTTTCTTAAAAGTGCTCAACCTGAATTGTTTTACTTGCACATTTTAAAAATACGTTGCTGAAAATATTGCCGGCCAGCCCTGGCTAATTTTTGTACTGGCCTGTACATTAGCTATATATTAAAACATAGGCACGCTAAGCGTGCAGGAGTTATTTTTTCAATTGATTGGGTGGCTTGGGGTAAGACTGGATGTTAGTCCTGTTGTTTCGTCAAAACTGTTTCGTTCAATAGTAAACTTTTATCATGATCATTTAAAAAAACAAGAACTAATTTAATTGTCAAAATGTCACGAAATGGCTTATTCTGTTAGCGCTTATTTTGTTGCTAGCTTTTTTACAACCGTAACGCGATACTTTTGTTTGTTACAGGATACTTTTGTGTTTTTGTCAAACACTGTAAAATGATACCTTTGTTTTTTTTAAAACGCATGTAACATGACACTTTTGTTTATCTCACTTTTGTAACATGATACTTTTGTTTTTCTTGAAAACACCATGTCTCCATTGAGTAATCGAAAAGCAATCAACGACGTAATAAACGAATCAAATCAAAAACCATATTTTTAGGAAAGCTTTTAAAGCGTAGTACACCTGAAGTATTTGTTTCCTGTCGTGAATGTAAATTTTCATTCAACAAACAGGAACAAGAACTAATTAATTTTAGTTATCAAACTGTCACGGAATGACATGCTCTTATTCTGTTGCCGCTATCAATCGTAGTTAATTTTAAAAGCAAAACCATTTTAAAGTCAATACCCATACCGGTTAATTAAATGTCTAAACATGGTGTGTTTAAGGTATAAACATAAACGCTACTTGCCGGAGAGTCAGTGAATCGAGCAAGACGCTAAAGAGACTAATTAATTTAATTGCGGTTTTCAGTTGGCGACACGAAGTCTCAAGCAATATTAAATTTAGGAAGTTTCCTTGTCACAAACTCTTAAAACAAGAGGCCACAACACACTCTGAAGAAGATTCCTTGCCATTTTTATGACTCTTTGTAAACACAGTATTAACACCACAATGAGAACATTATTCCTCAAATCTGCTTTGTGCAAACGCTTTATGCAATTTCTACTACGGTCAGCGAAACTAGCCCGTCCTAAACGAACGCTCGAATAACAATTTAGTGTTGGGTCTTTTGCTGGCGGCGTGTGCGTTGTAAGCAGGCGAACGTTTCAAATCCGGGGTTAATTCACAACTCACCGATTCCGCCTCCTACAAATCTAAAATCTTCAAATGAAATCGCTCGCTTACAACTGTGTCAGATTACTTCGCCTTTATAAACTGTAATTTGATTGGCTCTGATAGTACCTGAGACCTGATTGGTGTGAGATACAAACATACTCCACTGACTACACGGTCCATCGCGCCGACTAAGAGTTATTTTTGAAAAAATAACTCAAAAACTGTTGACAACATTTACCGTAAACATGATCACAAAATCGCAAACACGCTCACTAAGAAAGCCAAATTGACCCAGAAATTGCAAACGAATAGCCAGATGGAACAAGAACAAAGTATTCTCGGGTTTCTGAAATGGCTACATTATTTTCATCATCAATAAACAGAAACCTTTCCGCAAGCAAGGACGAACGAACGCGAGAAACAAACAACTCTAGTCGCCAGTGCATTTCGGCCAAACCACGTGACAATTTTACTTGGACTGGTACGATATTAATTTCGCAACCGGAAGCAGAAACATGCTCCAACTTGTAAGCATAACATCATCAGTACTGATATTCCCACGGCCGTGCTAAAAATAGCTGTCGATGAAGTTGTGTGACACGCTTGACTGCACATCCAAAAAGCTAGTTTTCTTTTCAGCCGTTGTTTTTTGTGTGACGAGCCCAAACAACGGCTTCAAAGGAGACTACCAAAAAGCTGGCTGTCTTTTTTTCCACTATGAGTAAACGTAACTGCAACCGCTTTGCGGTGTTTTGAAGCCTTGCACTCGAAGGGAATATTAAATACACTAAAAAGGTATTGCGTCAGGCATGGAGTGCGCTGACGTTGCAGCTTTCACTTTCGATACGTGACAAACAAGATTATGTTTACTTTGCATGTTTACTTCGCCAAAAGTGACGGTCGTTAATTTGTTTGCAATTTTGCGAGTATTTCTTGTCGGTTAAGCCAGTTGAAGTGAATCTTTTGGCTGTTTCATCGAAGCAAGTTCAGAGATCTGAAGAAAATAAATTTGGCCGACGTAAACACTTGCAAGCATTACGTCATTGGTACGGAGATAGCCATAAACAATGCGAAGCTTGAAATGCGAGACTCGCGCGACTACTTCTATACCTTCCTGCGGCACTAACTCGCGGCACAAATGATGATTTTCTCTTGCTGTGCCATCCAACTACGTTGTCTAAACACCTGAGGGGAAATTTAATATTTGCCGAGCAGACAAAACGTGCCCTTGTAACATCATCACGTCATGAGCTTTTCAAACGATCGTACAATAAATAACTCATGACCGCCCATGTGAAGTCCTACTATTCCTAAGCAGGAAACGTCAAACCTTCTCCGTCCACAATCCAACCTCACGAAAATACCTATTATTTGGCAACTCTCGAACCCAAATAAACGCACATGCCTCAACCTATTACAATAATGTTATTTTATGGGGGAAAAACCTTGCCGAGAGATTTGTGGTCGCTCGTGTTATTACTTAGGCAAAGCTCCTACTAATGCTATACTTTTAACCGAGAGCAAACAGTTTAAACACCGCGCCGTTAGAATCTCAAAGATTTCTCGTTAATTTCTTTAACACAAACCAAAACAAAACGTTGAGAAAACACACCACTGACATTTACAACGGAAGTCACGACATTTATTCTCAATATACATATTTATTCTACTCAAAAACATCATACATTTTAAAATAAAGTGGTCAAAAATACTATACCCATATTCTGTCGTCAACTGAACTAGTTGATTCCGTAAACCAAGAGAATCACCCTCACCACCATGAAATTTCCAAGCACTTTTCGGTTTCAGAACCCACACACAATTTTCTCACCCAAAGCTACATAAAAATCAAAACTGGAATAGAGACTTCAGACCAACACGGCCCAATAAGGTCGAATATATAGCAAAACAAAAATGGCCGTACCTTGAACCCAAAACAAATATCCATAAAAACGATCCATATATACAAGCCGCAATTTGATTGGTCCTTGATAGAATCCCAAATCTGATTGGTGTGAAATACATACATGAATGATCCACCCAACCAACATCCACCATCCATCCACTTAATAGCCAAATACGTCTTCACGCCGACTAAGAGTTATTTTTTTGAAAAAAATAACTCAACAAGGGCTACGCCGCAAGCGAGCCCTTGTATAAAAACAGTCTACTATGTATACCATGTCCACGTATCATAATGGCTGTTAAGAATTAAGCGGAAGGTTGGACATGCAGTTTCCTCCAATCCATCCTCGGAGACCCAGGGGCAGTTAGTGGGGGCGAAACGAAGTAAGCCGGGCAGAAATCGTAGCGGCAAAAGTTTTCTATAAAAGTGTAAGAGCCCCTGGGAAACGAGTCTCTCCAGACCATTTCCAAGCGGCTCTGCGAATGGTGGCTCCTGATTGAACAAAAAAAAAATCCTTTGTATTATTTTGCCCAATCAGCGAATAGTAACTTCAGAGTCACTTTCGTGTGTTCTTACAAGGCGGTTATTGTATCGGCCATATTTTATTTTAATTAACATAAGATAGCCGAGAAATGTCGGAAGTCATTTCGGATGTCAGAAAGAAAAATATATCAACACATCCACCAGTAATTTTTGTTTGGACCGATCAGATGTATTGTAAATATAAATTGTGCCTTGTTTACCTGTGCAGTGCATTGAGGGCGGTTCGGCATACTCGTCTGGCCTGCACTTCGTGTATTTCTTTGCAGCACGGGAATATTCCAGTTGGCTGAAGTATCCGAAAATAAAAAGTATAAAAAATAAATTAAATGAGTGATTGATGTAAGGTCTCAATTTTCTGAAATTTACTAGTACTGGCTTGTACGTTTGATTTTACATTTTTCTAACTTTATCTCAATATTTTTCGGCCGACTGCAATTTGTCCGCGCTGCGAACATTGTCGCACGTGCCAGACGAGATAAGACGAGTGTGCCGGACAGCCGCCAATGTGTCGCATACAGGTAAACAAGCCACTATTTCCTGTGATCAGTCCATATGACAATATCCGGGCAGATCTTGATATTTCTTTCTGACATCCGAAATGATTTCCCGACTTTTTGTGGTTCTCTAATGTAAATTGAAATAGATTGCCGTGTTAGAACATACGAAAGTGACTCTGAAGTACCTGTTCGCCGATTGGGCAAAATAATACAAAGGATTTTTTTGCTCAATCGGGAGCCAGCATTCGCAGAGTCGCTTAGAACTTCATGGTAAGTCAACATGGCCGCCAACAATGAAAAACATATAGTCGCCCAACCACAAAATGAATGCTAACCGCAAGCATATTGCAGTAAATAAATGTTAACTGCAAGCAAACTACAGGGTAAAATGCTAACCGCAAGCAAACAGCAGTAAATAAATGTTAACTGCAAGCAAAGCTGCAGGGCGACTATATGGTGTCTTACAATCAATTATATACCGTCTGGAGAGACTCGTTTCCCAGGGGCTTATACTTTTATAGAACACTTTTGCCACTACGATTTCTGCCCGGTTTACTTCGTTTTGCCCGATTTGCTGCCCCTGGGTCTCCGAGGATACCCACATTCATGCACATTAGAAGTGGATGTCAATTGTTCGCTTTAGGGTACCCTTTGTTACTCTTCAAAAGTTGTCGTTCAGTAAATTTGTTGCATTGGCTGTGATACCCAAATCAGTGGAATCAACCCGAGATACATTCGAGTCACGCTTTGCCTTTTGATATTTCTTTGGTGCAAAAAAGAGTGGAATAAAGGTAAAAGGTTGAAGTAATTCTGCCATTTTTGTTGAAAATAAATACAAATAACGTCAGTAAAAATTCTTTGCAAGCGGACTATATGCTGCATCATTCCACAGACTGAACCTTTTCAGGCAGTTCTGAAATAACAATTTACACACAACTTACCTGATCTAACTCAGGAATAAAATTGTGTCCACTGTCCATGTTCTGAAAGCACCCAGTCTAGCCAGCTAAGCATGAGTTCACTTTCTGTGGTTGAATATTTCAGGAGAAAACGACCCGCCGAAACAGTGATTCGAAATATCCTTTGCCAGTTGCGCAAAGTAATTAAAGACTCTAGCTTTTATCTTACCTATTGCAGGAGCAGTCTGTTCTCATTATACTCTGAAAAGAACACAATAACTACATTGCAGCCATTATACAGTGCGTGAGATATGCGGCAAGGCCGTGGGAAAATCCAAAAATCAGGAGGAAAACTTAGCAACCATAACAACGATGACAAGTTGTTCAGTTTTAGTAATAAATATATATTAAGAACTAGGAACTAGAATTAGCAACTTTCTAAAATTAGTGAAAGCATTAATAATTTACTTATTAGCTCATAAAGGCATCCACATAACACAACATCCAAGTGAAAGAAATGATATAAACTGGGTACACTTTGCGCTTTGCACGCAAAATGGAGGGAAAGCTTAAATAGAAATCAAACGCTGTTTTTTTTTTCACAAAAAGTTAATGAATGGCAAATTCATGCGTAGCAATAAGATCGATTTATTTTTGTGGAGTATATAGGGCCAAAATATTTGAAAATCGCAATTTCCACCTTTGTCACGTCTGTCACGCAATCTCTTATTTGCTTGATTTCGTGATTTTTAGCGCTTTCTCAGAGAGAACGATTTAATTTCCCCAGACAAAAAGTGACATCAATTGAAAGGCCATTTCTTCCTGACTTTATTTCCAAAATATCAGTTTATTTGAGATAAAGGTAGCATGGTATTGTCATTTCCATAGAGAAAGAGTGGGATTTCTTTCAGATCTCTCTTAGTGTCATGAATTTATTTAAACTTCATAGAAATTATAAAATAAAATCTGGAAAAGATGTAGAATAAGCTGATAAGAAGTGGATGTCTTCAGGTTTTATAGTAAAGGCAAGTGGTTTGCTTTAAAACCGCTAATTTTCAAGTCGAATTTTCCCGTGTCTGGCCGTGAAATTTATGATCGTCATTTCCTGCCGAAAGAAAAAGTTATTTGAGAAATGAACTGCATGGTGATGAATAACTCATTATGGACTACTGACAGCCAAAGTTTGAGCGATTTTGAAATTTTGAAGTTTGCCACTCAATGTTTGATTTTTGTGGACACCTGCTCTTAATGTCTATGTGAACATATTACATGAAAGCTGTTTTATATAAATACTATTTATGCTATTTTATTTTTTTTTGTGCACTAAATGTCTCTTTTGGGAAACACTTTGTGAGGAACTTTACATTAATCAGTTATTTCCAATGCCACCCAGGTACTTGAAGGCCATACAGATGAGATTTTCAGTTGTGCATTCAATTACGAAGGAAATATAATAATAACAGGTAACAATGACAGTATAACTTTTAAGTAATGCTGTTATGTACAGTGTTTATGCTATATATCTCCTTTATGCTAACAGATAAAAGATAAACAGATAAACTGAAGGGAAGGAGGGAGGGAAGGAAGGATTGTTACTTCAACACTGAGCCTGCCATCACAGTTTCGCGATCATTCTTGTTAGACATGAAGAACTATCCTTGATTGTGTTTATCAAAATAAATCAAACAAATGCTTACTTTGAAAGATTAACGGCTAAGAAGTTCGAAGGTATATTTACGTTGCTTTGAAAATGTGTACCCACAAAATGTGGGTACACATTTAAAAAGCGCCTGTGTTGTAATGTTTACTACAAAATGAAAGGCTGATATCCCCAATGTTTATTGGTGAATTGATTCCATCAATAAACAAAAAGGTACACACAGCTTTTACTCGGGCAATGAGTGTTTCGTGTGTCTTTACCTAACAATTTTTATTTTGGAAGGTAAGGGAAGGTTACTTGAGTTTTGGTGGTAACTACCAATTTTACGTGTGATCTTTGCGAGTATTAAAATATTCATCTGGGGGGTTGTTACATTATTGCGTTACCTTGTCTTTCATAAACAGTCTTGAATCAGGGTCTGGAAGGGGGGGGGGGGGGGTCTGGATCTCGAGTCACGGGCTAAATTTCCGTACATTCACGAATCACGTAACTTTTTTTTCAGATTTCACGAATCTAATGAAGTTGACTTCTGGATTTGCTCTTAGACCTTTACTTCTAGCGATTTCGTAAAATGAAGTAAAGTTTTCTATCCAAACTATGCTGTTTGTATCGTTTTCAATATTTTCGCCATCCACACTAATCCGGATAAATTTGAAAACGAAACACGGCATCGGCCTTAGATGAATGGCAGAGCATACGTACTTTAAAACGGAGTTTTCGCCCCGAAAACCGATAACGTTTTCCATCCACACTATCGTTTTCGTTCTATTTTGAACAATCTTGAGAGATAAAATGTACACGTATAGAGTTATTTGATGTTCAGGACATTGTATCGGTAGATCACGGACTACAACTTAAGAGGATCACGTGTCAAAGTGAATATTTAATCACGAATCACGGCTGTATTCCATGAGTTTTCCCGATTTTTTCGGTCAATTCACGGATCACGTGAAACCCCTTCCAGACCCTGTTGAATTATGCCAAAGATCAGATTTTCTGCCTTTTATGCAAATTTGTCAAGAAAGAAAAAACTGCCATAGCGTACTGGTATTTTGAGTTCATGATTTTATTGAAATAAACAATACATTTGCTGTTAGAAACAATAAACTTGAGATTTTCTTTTGACCATGAAAACTGTTTCTTTTTTGTTTTTGAAGTGGCGCTGTTTCTTTTTTTTTTTTCAAGTGGCGCGAATTTCTCGGGGACTGCGGTCGGCAAAGGCATCAAATCAAACTGTCATTTACTGCACGGAGACAAACGCCGCTCTATTTTGTGCTTCGCGCTGTTCGATTTGCTTTATACATCATTTCCTCGATCACACCAGACAAAACCTTATCAGAATCTGGAGGCGATATCTTTTCGGAGATGTGTTCGAAGCGGCACGAGAGCGAAATTCAAACTAGACGCTCTAAGAGCGTTCACTCGGCTTCGTATCAAGCGTTTTGGCCTTGCATACGGCGATTTTGCCCGCTGTACGAGCCGCAGTAAAAACTGAGCTGCCCTTTCGAAACAACATGATCATAGCGTTTTTCTTCGCAGCCAATAAAATAAAGACAATGCTAAAGTTGCGACGCTCGATGAACTACGAGCGAGATGTATGTGAGGTGAGCGTATCCAACTAGGCATATTGAAAGACCAATTTATAGTTTAATAAAGAGCTTATCAGCGTTGATAAAATAATCTCAAACCAAACTTGAAAACAGTGATAAAATTTTCTTCACGCGTCCTGACGAAATCCCTAATAAATCTTCAGAATTTCTAAGCTAATGCTAAACTGACACAAGCAATGCTTGCTATTCGTAAACTAGTAATAGTTCTCACTACAGCTGGCCCCACCTTTATATAATTTTATTGACAGCAATAATCTAAGATTAGTGGAGTACATTTGACGCCTTTATAAGTCCATGGACTACACAATTAGGCGATTTTTATACTGTGCCAAGTACGCCGCGACATTTTCTACTGCGCCGGAATTTCCCTGTTGCGTGACACTGCTCTATCCACAGGCTTCCCAAGTTCAAAAGTCGTCTTTTTGATGTGTTTTTGAGAGCCCTTCGGGCGGCCGACTCTACATACGTGGTGTATGCGACAGCTTGTGTATATAGAGAAATGTATGGGAAAATCGCGGATTCTCTAAAATCGGGTAAATAACTATCTATTTTGAAATAAAGTTTACCTACCTCAAATGTGTCGCTTACTTGTGTCTTGTGCCGAATTTGAAGCTATTCCAACGCCAATTCGGCACAAGACACAAGTAAGCGACCCATTTGAGGTAGGTAAACTTTATTTCAAAATAGATAGTTATTTACCCGATTTTAGAGAACCTGCGATTTTCCCATACATTTCTCTATATACACAAGCTGTCGCATACACCACGTATGTAGAGTCGGCCGCCCGAAGGGCTCTCAAAAACACATCAAAAAGACCACTTTTGAGCTTGGAAAGCCTGTGCTTTATCTGTTGCATTCACATGTTAACTAGCGGTAATCATCATTTGATTTATGAGTACGTTCGAGTATTGTTAGGATTGATAAATAACCTCACAAATACTGGCAGAAAGCGTGAACTTTTAATTCATGGTGACTACACGCAAAATTATTACATTCAAAATGAGCTTACAATGATTTCCTCGCCAAAAGCCTAAAATGTCTACGAGTAACAAAATATGGCGTATTCAGAGAATCGATAAAACCAATTTTGATCTTTATTCAACCCACTCTTAATGGACCAAATGCTGACAATTTGGAAGCAATATTGTCACTCTGTGAAATGTGAATTGCATGACAATGTTCACGCTTCTATGTTTAGGATGTTTATCTTCATCGTACAATTCAAGCACTTTCCCCTGTTTTCACGACGTTCAAGCGCTGATTAAAACTCTGCTTCCCTGAATGATATGCCTGTAATAATCTCAATGTCAAAAAAATCTCAATTGATTTTTGCAGATGGCTTTTGCAGTCAAAGTTTTCACTTGATAGCTTACCGACCCTTTCAAAAATTCCATCCAAATTGTTAGCAATACTGAAGTCTTGAAAAGTGTGTGAATTGCTACAAAATACATTTGCATGCGTCAAAGCGAAAGACACATGGCCTCGTTGCTGTCATAAATCCTTCGCCAGCGAGGTTTTAGCATTCTGTAATTCACAATCTTCCACTTTGGATTCACCTGGAAATTGATTGGTGTTTCTTCTTTTCATTTTGCTCAAAATGAAAACCAACATGGCCATTGACGATCGTGGAGATCGGTCCGAACTCGAGGAAAAGGCGACTGCCGATGAACCAACTCGAGGTCCATCGAAATTTAATTGATTGATGATAATGCTAAATCGATTGCATTATTCCCGGCATTACCAATCGATGAAATCGATGATCCGAAATGCAATCAATAAATCGATATCAGTCGATAAAATTAGTTAATTGATATCGATTGGTATCGGCCAATCGATGGCCAACCGATAGTCATAAAAAAAAATTTCATCGATTGATATCGATTGGTAATTACTTTTATGACAGATGTTCCAAGTGAAATTGAGCCGCTTCGTGCGTGTCTCACTTCTCACCTCTTTGCAACACACTTTCACTTGAGTTTAGAAGCAAGAAGAAACTGAGAAAACTTCTGTGGCGAGTAAATCACTTATGCAATGTAATTTCTTTCTGACCAAAGGGCACGTTCCCGGCATGTTTGATTTATGTTTTGTTAATATACTCTTAATTCTCTAGTACCGTGACACCCGAGCGTGTACCGTAGTGGATCAAAAGTGCTCGGAAGGGGAGATGGAGAGGCCAAGACAGAGAAAAGACAATCCGGAAAAAAACTGCATCGTTATAATCGATAACAATCGATAGCAATCGATGCCAATCGATAAGGTCACAAAAATCTTCATCGATTGGTCATCGATTATCGATATCAATCGATTAAATGATATCGATTGCCATCGATTGATATCGATTTTAATCGATCATCGATTTCATCGATTGGTAACGCCGGGATTATTCGTGATCACATTGGCTCCCAAAGTTTCTATCCCCAGTTCCCGCGGTCCACGCAAGGAACGCCTTGGACCATGAAGGGGGAGGAAAACGCTTCGTTCTTGTAACCAGCATCGTTGGCGTACGTCAGCTGCAAGCCAGCAATTAAACTGAAACGCCATCAAAGAAATTTTCAACCCAAGGGAGAACTTCTCTACGACTACTGAAAAGAAAGGTTGAAGGCCGATTTGAAAGGCTCTATCTGTGCAAAGGCGCTTGACTAATTTATACGACGAACGCGAGCAAATTGACTGTGCGAAAAAAGTTTCAACAAAGAGAAGAGGTTTTGTCAATGCATACAAATCTGTTTCAAGTATCATGTTCTATTTTATTGTCTTCTAATCTGCTCCGACTAAACTAGCGGCCGACTTCCTCCAGTCGACTCGAGCAAGTAGACTTGGTCCTTCATAAGGGTGACTAGTGGCACAACAGAGAACCTCAGCTCAAGAGGCAAGTTGACGTTGAGTTGTTTGAAATAATACCCTAATTACAAATTTTGCTGGGCAAGGAAGATACAACATTTAACAACAATAATAAGCAGAAAAGATTATCGCTTTTAAATTTCCCAGGCGCCGCCATTTTGGTATTTATGACGTCAATGCGTTGCCCAATTGCTTTTATTGCAGTTGAGCACGCAATAATATATTCTTTTGTTAAGAAGGTGTGCGAACGAGGCGAAAGGGTCAGAATGACCCTTTCACCTCGTTCGCATACCTTCTTAACAAAAGAATATATTATAGCGAATTGAAACCGCTGAGAACTACAATAACAGCTATTGTTTCACACAAAAGAACCTCTGCTTCCCAACAATAGCGACAACGCAGTGACGTCATAAAATCCAAAATGGCGGCGCACAGAAAATTTAAAAGCGATAATCTAACCCGTTTGTTGTTATGATTAAATGTTCTATCTCCCTTGTTCAGTAAATTTGTAGTTTAGACATTATTTCAAACAACTTAACGTCGACTTGCCTCGAGAGCCAAGAAAGGAAGAAACGAAAAATGAATTTTACTGAATTATTACTAAATATTAAATATATTTCATTTGTGGACGCCTTTACAGAAGCTGGTGATCAATTGTTTTTTTTTATTTAGTTTGTAAAGGATAAATGTAACAACATTTAATCACGGTATGCAAGTTTATATTAGTAAATCCAGTAACGAACGCATCTGGTCAACGATCATTCAGTTCATTTTCACCGCCCGAAGACTGAAAACATGGCTTTGTTCAATAATGATGTAAGAGAGATTTAGCAACCCGAAAATATTAAACAGTCATATAGAAAGAACAGAAAATCATTGTCTTGTTGACACCGTTGACAAATTTGCCGATGGTAACAGTAACAGAAAGGGAAATTTCGGAATTTTTAAAGAATCTAATTTACAATAATATTTTAGTCGTTAATTTCCATTCTGATTGATATACATCTTAAAAAAATCATTGGATTCTTGGCTAATGGCTGCTGTAGTACTGATTCGGAGTAAATAATATTGTTTAATTAAAGCAGGATTTGATGGTGGATCTATAGGTCTGGCTGTAAATGCTTAGTATTGTACTGTAAAACCTTACGTTTTAACGCTAAAAGGGCTGTATTTAAACACTTCGTTTGTTAATTTTAAATCCATTTCCCGGTATCGTTCTGCGCAGAATCTGACGTAGCTTGCAAAGCGCTGCATAACCACGCTATTTTTAGGTACGAAATACTTTTCGTTGACAGTTTGTTAAATAATGAAACAGATATCCTGCTCAATCTTCCAACGGGGACTGTGGCCTCCAAAATATTAGGCGATATTTCGCTGGTTTATTGTTACTTTTGGTCGGGCATTGCGGCGTATTTTGCGGGCTAAAATGGAGAATTCAGCAGGTTAAAATATATTTTAACCCGCTGCCGTGGACCAATCAGAACTGAACTAGATGCACAACTGCATGTACTTGGGCTTCTCTTTTGGAAATCAATATTACAAGTTGTTTTAGTATTTATTTTATATCTTTTTTGACCATCACATAACCATGCATTCTAGAGGATTTGGGTTTATTTGAACGAAGGTAATCATAGGCAATGTCCCTAAGCCTTTTACTCTTCTTTTCTAGACGTTTCAGCGTACGTACTGGTAGACTACCCGGCTCACGATCACGCTGCTTAAATAACCTTACACGACAATACATACACCTTATTCGATGGTTTAACATATAATACACGCGGACATTTTGCGAGTTGCGTAGTATTTTGATATTTCAAGCTTTACAAATCAACAGAAGCGTTTAATGAGCTTGAAATTGAAAGCAACATAAGCAAAATGCAAGTTGGACATCCGAAAACTAAATCAACTTTGTTCTTAAAGTAAAAGCAGTCTTTCACAATAAAATTAGGTTTGCCTTGGCAAAGCATTTCAGACCATTTAAAACCAGCTCAATATAAACTTACGTCATAAATATCGGAGACGAAGCGGCAATTTGTCGTGGTGGTTACCGACAGTGTCACGGATTTTAACAGATTTTCGAACAGCCAAAATTTATATTTGTGGCGTAGGAAACCTAAATAGACTATTGAACCATCACATTTTATTTTATTTTTATTTTTGCTGTGAAGCAAAGCTTCAAAGGCAACGGTGAAATTTTAAGGTGGCTCGAAGGGGTTTAGATTTTCCTGTCTTTGGTATTCTATTGCAGCTACACTAATAACCTTGAGGTTAAACTTTTAGTACAACTTTGTAAAGGTTTTACCACTGAACAAATTGCAGTTGCTATGACGTCAAAATTCGTTGCCATGGCAACGTCATATGAGGTCAAAGATACCCTATTTTTTACAGCTGTAGGCTAATAACTTAAAAACTAGACGGTGAAAGTTTTTGTTTTTCATATATGTTTGCCTACTGGGCAAAACAAACAATCTAACAATGTTTAAAAAAATTCTGTAGGTAGGGTTCAGAGCCACCTTAAATTAGTGAAAAAATGACGTAGCTTCGAATCCTACCTACAGAATTTTTTAAAAATTTGCAAAAATTTTTCTTTCGTCAGTTGGATAAAAATATATCAAAAACAAGAACTTTCACCGAGTAGTTTTTGAGTTATTAGCCTCAAAAGGTCCAAAATAGGGTATCTTTGACCTCATATGAATGGCAACGAAAATTTGAAGTCACAATGACGTCAATTTGTTCATTGTTAAATTTGTACAAGCTTGTACTAAAAGATTTTCCTAAAAATTATTGGTATAGCTGTGATAGAACACCTAAAATGGGCATGTCTAATTCTGACTAAACTGTTATGAGCCACCTTAGGGATATTCCTTCAGTCAAGGACATTATCCTCTAAAATACCATCAAGCCAGAAAGAGGTTTTAGGGTTCTAGTTATATGTACGTTTTTGAGGCATTGTGTCAACAAGAATTCCTACCAGTCAAGTTTTCACTTGTCCCACTGAATCATTAGAAATTGTCTGACTCCTCTCTTATCTGGAACACGGGGTTTATTAAATAGTTATACAATGCGCTGTGGTAATAAACAATAAAAACCTTGCAGTGATAAAAATAAGTACATGTTGGTTACTTTTGGCCTGGTTTATAAATGTCGCATTTTACATGCGCCGAATCAAATTGCCGAATTAAGTGCATGTAAAATGCGACTTTTAAAACAATTCAATTCGGCAGATTTGAATAAAATGCGAGTTCAGTCGAATATTCGACTGTTCCAGTTTCATTGCCGTTCATGGCCAGTCTTTGCGGAACAACAACGTGAAATGACCAAATTTTGCGTATTGTGGACAACCTGAACCACGACGGATAATTTTTGGTTTTTATTTTTGGAATAGACCTTTTTCGCTTGGGCGTTTTGTTGCCCCATAACAGACCATGTGATGATACTCTTGAGAATTCTTGCTTTCAAATTTTCAAATAGTCGCGTGTATATGAATGAATGAATTTTATGTGGATAAAAGAAAAATTCTCTAGAGAATATCACGTGGTCTGTAATGGGAAAACAAACCGCCAAAACGAAAAAGGTCTATTGAACGCTCAGCAATAGGTCAACAATTAAATGCGACGTTTAAAACCAAATGCCGATTTTTTTAATTCGATTCGACGCAAATTAGTATTGTATTCGGCGCATGTAAAATGCGACATTTAAAACGGGCCTTACTCAGTTCTGTTAATACTGTGATTCCATTTAAAAGTTAGACAGTTTCAGGCAATAGATAAAGTATCAAATTAGAAGGATCTCTTGTTTGGTACCCATTGTCCGAATCATACATGTGATTTGTTCTACAGATGTCTTGTACGAAGGCATTTTAATCACTATTCTTTTTTCTTCATTTTGCAACAGGTAGCAAAGACAATACATGTCGACTTTGGAGGTAAAAAGTTGGAATACAGATGGAAGGAAACTAGCTTTAAGAAATTCTATTTCAACCACCAGTAAAGATGCTGTTAACTGACAATTAGATTCAATAACTGATATCAGAGTTATTTTTTATGCTTGCTGTGATGCTTAATAAAAATAATAAAACTCCTCTTACTGTTCATTTTGTAACAAGCAATAATTTAGCCTCCCACACAGTCTTTTTAGGGGAGAAACCCGATCTCCTCTAAAAAACGACTACGTGTTAGGCTGGTAATAATTAGACGTCATACAATAACCGTGATATTGCACGTGTTATGATTGGTTAATTCCTGTCATGGCCTGTCATCTGTTAGAGGACAGATTTTCATAGTGCAAGTCGGATTAGGGACGGACCGTTAGAAATACCCAGGGGTGGGGGGGTTTCCTGCAAGGGAAACTGCTCTAAAAAAAACTTCCTGCAAGCCGAAAATTACCCCCTTCCCCCCTCCGCTCCAGTTAATTCTAATGGTCCGTCCCTTAGTGGATAAGGCGGGGTACGGGGTCCGGTCCAGAGGTGTGGAAAACATGGGATCTCGCTTTTTTACATAAGAAAAGGAATTATGCTACCCGTGTGAGTTTTGGTTTGATTTACCTAGGGGTGGGATGCCACGGGTGCGTTGCGACCTTCCGGAAATGAACATTTGTATTCTCTTTAAGGCGGGGGTATACCTGAAGGCCGTTTTTCCACCGCGTAACTTGATTTAATGCGAAAAACTGTTCCCTCATCATCCCATAAATCTATGGTTTGCGGTGTTTTGTACATTTTTGAGGATATTTGGAAAGAGCTAGTTTTTCTCAAAGAATTAGTCGAATTTAGAGGAATCGAAATAATGAAGATTTAATGTGATTTTAAAATAACAATTTGAAGTTAAAAATTAGTATATGGACACCCAAACAGTCCCCTGACAACCTGGGGTGCTCTTGCGTGGGGTCAACTGTCTGGTGGTGGTGCAATAATATTTTTCTTTTTTCTATCCCTTCTTCATACCTCTTTAAAATTTCACTCATACTCGGGTAGAGCCCCGCCTTAAGGTGACTCCGTAGTTATTGCGGGTGCACTTGTCGATGACAAACTTTGGGTTATAACGTTTTAGGCTTTGAGGCGATGGCTGTGAAACTTTGGGAAAATGTTCACCCATCATTCGGTAATAATAATATGAAATTGGATTTTACTGGAGAAAAATGTTTTTAATGATGTTGGCGTTTAACTGGACCCCACTTTTTCTGATAGTTTTTTGCTTTATGTGTATAATTATCTTGATTTAATACATACCATAGCCAAGTTTTAAGAAAAACGTTGGAGCAGAAGGGCGGAAATATTAAAGTCATCTAAATTCAACTTGAGCTAACATTCTACTGAAAGTTCCTATACTTGACGCTCGAAGACGAAACAAGCCACGAACCCAAATTTCTGCGAGAAGCCTCCAATGATTGCTGAATCAAAGTGTCTAGCCCCTCGCTGCTTGGCGGCCAAGACCAAAGCATGCGGCCGCTAAAAAAAGGCACTCGCTCGCTCGCGAAATCCCGCCAGCTACGCAGGCTAATTAGCTTCTCGACGAGCTTCGTTTTCATCCACAGTCAAGTCAAATGTCTTACATTCCCCGAGGTGGGGACATACTAAATAAGCAAAACACATCTAATCTACCACCCCAGGGGACAGATCTCGTGTCAAAAATGCTCATGTATGCCCCTGTTATTACCAATCTGCCCCGGGTGTGCTTCTTCGCTTGATCGCATTGGGAACGAAAAGAAGTGATGACCTGTGGGAAGCTTGCTCACTACTATTACAACCAAAAGCGGCCCAATGTTTTCCTTTTTTGTGACTACTGCGCCTGCGCCGTAGTCACTATTGCAGTCATGTAAGATTTCCGAATGTTAGTAAGTAACAATAGAATATACTTCTTAGCCAATCAGCAGAAATAAATACAGATCTTGTGGTCTCTTCGCGAACACTTCGTATCAACGATGACCTACCGATGGCCCACGATGTAAAACGAACATCTTGGCTTACTGCTTGTGTCTGGAAGGTGATCGATTGCTAGGTGAGACCCAGGTGAGTGTTTTGATATTTTACAACATTTACTTCTCACAGCTTTCATATTTTGTTTCTAACCGATCATCTGAAAGGTTTCGTGAGTATTTTTCAGCTTTTAGGTCGGTATATACGACGAATTTCTATGGTGTTCCATCGTTATTTTACAGCGCGTGATAATCAACACGTATACGCTTGTGGCTCCATAAAGAACCCGTACGCTTGACGATACTCCGAAATTTCGAAGTACATAAGCTTGGTACAGGAAAATTTACTTAACTGAGGCTCTCCCGAGGAATATATATAGGTTATTCACCAGCCGGGAGGTCCGTATTGGGAAAAACTGTGCCCGAGGTCTTTGATACCGCCCGAGGCCGCAGGCCGAGGGCGGTTCCAAGACCGAGGGCACAGTTTTTCCCAATACGGACCGACCTAGGCTGGTGAATAACTTTTTTATTTTTTCCTAAAAGCCGGTAAATAACTTATTTATTTTTTTCTTACTTGGTTAAAAAAAAATCAAAAAAGATTGTCTTGCAAAATGTAATTTTAATATACGCGCGCATCCAATGTGCATGTTGAATCGATCGCTAAGCTACGGCTAAAGTGAAGAATGATTTGTTTTACGCCAAACAAAGTAAATTCGCGAAACTGAACAGTACTCGCGGAAAAGGTCATCAGAATAAAAGAGAAAAGTAACTTTAATATTAAAAAAGAAGCACAATGCAGCAGTAAAAGAGAGCATAAAAAAATCTCGAGTCACGAAAGTGAAATTGAATGAAGTTTGTTTGTGTAGTTTGGTCGTCTGCACACGGCACAATTTTGCGAGAATTAATTTGACTGTTTTTAATCAAAACATCTCCTTTTCTTGAATGGTGATAAGCAGTGTTCGGTTTTGGGAAAAAGTAGCAGAAAGGCAAAGCGTTTAAAAGGATAAAATCGAGTCTGTAAACCAGCGACTTGCAGTAAACCGCATTACGGAGTGAAAACCAGTGCGAATGCACAACAACGATCGACAAACTATAACTTGATTTTGTAAATAAATACAAAAAATACCCGCCTATTGGAGAACTTCAAGGCCTTTAATTCCGTTACTAAGTTAGCTTTTGAAAGAATCAATCGGGTATGTAAGCCGGCGACTTGCAGATAAGCGCAATGGCGTGAAAATCAGTGTAAATAATGCACAAACAACGATCGACAAACTACGGCCATAAAACTCGGTACAACTTGATTTTGTCAATAAAGAGAATCAATACTCGCCTTTTGGAGAACTTCAAGGCCTTTAATTCCACTGCTTACTTTTCCTTTCATATTTACAACGGTTGGTGAACAACTTCATTAATTTTGGAGAGCAAAACTTTCATGGGTTCGATCGTCTCGCCGCGAAATGAAAACACAGCGAGCGGCTAGCCGGGCGGAATCGCTCCGTGAGCGGGCCGGATGGGAGAATACCGCCCGCTCCCGGAACCAATCAGATTGCAGGATTTGTAGAATACCGCCCGCTCACGAACTGAGAAAAAAATAATAAGTCCTATTGTGGGATAATTAAGCTTCTTAACCCGACGGAGCTGTGATTATGCAAATGTAAGCTTCCAATTGTTTATTCAACATTTGAGCGTGACAGCGTGTCCGTCTATCTTCTAGCCTACGAACACAGACGTGTCTCCAGCGCGCCGAAAACTAGTTTTCGGCGGAGACAAGCGACAGTCGGAAATACGTCTGTGTTCGCAGGCTATCCATCTTCGCGCTTCGCTTATAATAATGCGAAGTCACGAAAAGGCTCAAATTAAAAGTTTGTTTCTTACTTGCTGAACGTTTATTATGATTGACTAAAAGTTTCACAGAAGATAAAGAAATTGATGACAACATTTGCAGGGAATGTGTGATCTTTTGGTTCACATTCAACAAAATGCCGACATAGCAGTGACTATGCAAATGTAGCTTCCTCCAAGGTTTGTTTTGACTAGAATTTTTGACTCTCTTGTGGTCTTTGAGGTCGGGTAACAATTAAAGCTGTCCTTCGATGTGCTGCCGGACGTGTCACATAATCCTCGGCGGTTTAGACTGTCTGCGACGCAGGCTATGAGAAGTAAATGTTGTAAAATATAAAAACACTCACCTAGCGATCGATCACCTTGCAAGATCACCTTCCAAACACAAGCAGTAAAACCACGCCAAGATGCTGGTTTTACATCGTCGACAACAGTGCCTTATTTAAACTTTTTTACATGCATTCGTATCCACATCACAGGTAGACCAAGCATGATATTTGCATAATATTAAAATGGCGGTCTTTATATATAAGAATTTGTATGGGTTTTTAAACGGGGAACTTTTGAACAATAGATAAAGGCGAAATTGCCAAGTAGTCGATGAAACATAACCTGGTGTTGTTTGCTAACGTTACAGCATGTTTGCAAGCAATTTGGAGCTATCTTACATCTATTTACTATTAGCTACTATTACCGTGTATAATAATATGACAAGGTAGGACACTTCAGTCGCTTCAAGCGTTCGACACGTGTTGAAATAAGCTCGAATTTCACCCACAAAAATAGTTGTGGCTGTCATTCGGATCCGCATGTGAATGAAACAATGACGCACGAATGTTTTTCTGAAAACGTCTTTCTCATACCTCGCATATCCCGGCAACTAGTCGCTTCTGAAAATCAAAAAGCCGTTCAAAATAGCCGCCATATAGGCCGTGTCGCTCACGACAGTAACAAAATAGCCGGAAGTAGACTGGACACTAGTCAAATTAAACCCTAGCGGAGAGGGACACGCTATTTTTGCTCGCGCTTCAATTTGTTTCCACTACCACACGGTGGGGACAAAATTGGCGCCTCGTGAAATCGTCCACGTGTGACAACAGGCACACGAGACGTGGAATCGCGTGTCTGAAGATAATGCTTTCAAAACTAAAACGCTCTCTGCCAGAAGTAAGAAGAAGCCAAATTCTACGAGACAGGAAGTAAGTGAGGGAATCGTGTAACTATTTCCTGCTATGTTTCAATCCGAGCGTGAAAAAAGTCGCACCTTTTATATGAAAAAAAAGGGTTATTGAAGCGTATCAAAGCACTAATTTGTCAACTACATAAATATTCCCATCTTATTATTATTTTTTATTATTACATAAAGACTAAAAATTACACGCTCACAGTTTTGAATGCACGGTCAATAATTTTCAGAACAATGATAAATATATAAATTATGTAGATTTATTTCAAATATAGATATGAATGCTTTAAATTAGGCTTACAATTGTTATGTTTTTACCATCTTTTTTTGTGCCAATAATTTACTAGGAAATTATTGCATGGAAAAAGATTTTTTTTCCCACCCCCTGCCCCTTCGCGTGTTTCGTTTTGCGCTAGCGTCCATGTCTCTCACGATTCATTCTTCGATCCCAGCGTTCGCCGTTCGCTAACAGAAAATATAGAGCGCTGTGAACAGTCTAAATTATAGCATTTCATTCTAAATTTTGTACGTACGACTTGGTACCACTACCTGACATAATAGTATTTGTCGATAAACCAGGACAAACAAACATTTCACGAAATTTCATTGATTTTAATAAATTACGGTTTCCATGGAAACTGGTGTTTTTCGGGCTTGGCACTAGATCAAAAAAAATTCTGTTGTTGACTTCTTTCAGTGTGCTATAAAATAAAATTCATGCTTGCATCTAAAAGTGCACGGTTCACCAAAAACTTTTGAGCTAAGCCGCCAGACTATCTGGAATGTAGCCGAAAAAAATATACTTTCCCGACTCGCTTTCATCAGAGCTCTTCCGGTCTTCAAACCATAGTCTGGCCTGATTTGAGTCTAATCAGTTCGCGGATAGCTCTTTTAATAGTAGCTGGAATATCAAATTAGGCCATGCATGAATTTGCCGAATTAGTCGAATTACTATGATCTGTACCAGTAGCTGGTATTGGTCAAAATTACTGCCTGTGCTCTCCCCTAGGAAGTAAACGTGTTCCACTACAAAACGATCATTTGCATTTAATAGAACGCTCGATGACTTAACGAAAAAATGTTCCAAATTGGCATGTGTCCCCATTAGGCTGTAATACAGCAATGCCGTGGGTCTCTTTGTCCAGAAAACGAAAAGCTAGTAAGGAAAAAAGTCTAGACTCGGTGATAATGAAACAAATAATGAGCCTTCATTTAATTTGGGTGACTCATCTGAGTTTAGACTTTTTCTACCGTATATTTGCTTACCAGAAAGGAAGGAAATTCATTCGGTTCTCTACATAAAAGTCATAAAATTCTCTAAAGTATTTAGCAACGTGTTAGATAAAACAGAATAGCTAATCATGCAACCAAACAAACAAACAAAAACTACATTGTAAGCTTGTCATGCACAAAGCGAACACGACTTCCTGTGTCACAAACAGCCACAACTCTAACAAAAAAACTGCTTTAAAATGACGTACATAACCGGCTCCCAATGAATTAATTAGGTTTGTTTTGAAGCCGCGATTTCCCTTGTTGTGGCGAGTCAGCTCGATTGGTTTAGCCACCAGATGACTTAGTTTTGCCGTATTTTTTAGCCTTGAATTGAGGTTTTTGCCTTGAATGTTTTTAAGTAAATCAAAACAAATTTCTTCGCCTTGTAAAGGTCCTTTTTACACTGAATTGCTCTTAGAGGTCTATTAGCGACTCGTTAGCGTACATTTTTCATTTCCGTGAGTTATCTTTGTTGTGCCTCGACTCTCGAGATGTTTCATTTTCCTGTAAGCAAATATCTTGTGCCTTAATATCATCTTGTACCTATATGGGCCACCGTATACGCTTAGAAATAGTTTGGATTCTTATTTGGAAACAATGTAAACCGAAGAAAAAAATAATAAATGGGAGCTCCCCTTTTAGGCCTTTTATTACCGGGTAAGTTATTCAAGTGGAGATGGGAGGAAAAGGAGAGAGGGCCTGGGAACAAGATTGAATATTTAGCCGAAAAAATCTGGGCACTATTTTATGACGCTTCACAACAAAGATGGCGGACGAGGAGGCGGTGTCATTACGGCATGCAAAAGAAAGGTGGTCACTGTTATTTGCACTCAAATATACGGTAGAGTGCATTCTGATGTCAGACTCACAAAACAACGTGGATACTTATGATAGCTTGAAACGTGTTAAAATCGATTTGGAGCGAATTATCAATCACGGACAGCAAGTAAGCATTTTCATTTTTTTTACAAGCTATAAAATGCTATATAGAGGTTAAGCTTATAATTTAAAACTGATAATACACCATTTCGCTGGGGTGCTATTTAAAATTACATAAACCGAAAAGATTTACTCGTTACTTGACATAAAGCTTATTTAAATCTGATAGATAAAATATAATTCTCTTTTTAACTCGGGATATGGGCTTTTACTTTGTGTTACTACCGGGGACACAAAAATACCAGGAATATCTCATCGATAATCAATAAGCAATGACAGACAATGAGTAATCGATGGGTAATCAATGAGTAATCAACTGATTAGTCATTGATTATTGCCCATCAGTGACTAATTGAAGGCAAAATATTGTGTGGCCTATTTGATTATTCATTGATGTCATCGATTACAAGCTGTTACTCATCAATGTCATTGATTACTCATTGATTATGTATTGATTACTCATCATCTATTATGAATTTCCCGCCCTCGTATGCAAGTATTCTCCAGAAATACTGTTTACAATAGACATACAACATGGTACTTAAGGTACCCGCCCAGGCAAATTTGGTGCATTTTTGACCATATTAAAGACAGGGATATTTTCACTCAAAATTCTTCAAACCTTCCACACGTAGTCATTGTTAACTGATAAATATGTTGCCAATATTTTTTTGGCACCACGACTGCTCAATATGTTAATAATTAACTTTACTATAAACACCTAATCTTTAACATTTTTACGTTTTTCCAGCAGCCATGTAGTTGTTGAGCAATAATGCAGCTTTATTATGATTCCTCATCAAACAACACACAAATCTGTGGTTGGGTTCTCGGATATAAAAAATTTTCAAAAAGATATCAGTAATTTTTGATATTTTGTAATTACCTTTAATATCTGTGGCCACCAAACCCACAGTATTGAGCCTAGCTTGGTTCCCAACCACACGATCGTAGACAATCACCAGTACGAACTACATGCCAAATTTCACTTGAAAATGTTCTATCGTTCTGGAATAAAATGAGATTTTCTGAAACCCTGCTGGGCAAGAAGTTCAAATTGAACTCAAATGTAGCAAAAATTCTGTGAAGAATCCTGCAAAATCCATGTTATTGAAGAGTTTCAAGTCCCTCGTGTTCGATGCCGCCATTTGGGATGTGTTTCCGCTGTTTCAAAGGCCTGCAGACCTAAAGAACATTGTTTGTTTACACATTGCTAGGTGCGACACTCGTCCCAGACTTCCGGTTTCTCGAATATTAACTTTAGAGGACTTAGGTCGAAGTTTCAAATCCAATATGGCGTCCACGATGCAATGTTTGCTCGAACAATCAAAACAACCTCACAAAACAGCTACCCAGAAGAAAATATCGCTGAGAAAAGCCGATAAATGAATGAAAATCCAAACAACCAACCCAGTTCCCCACTCGGAAATGCCATTGACTTCCGGTAAATAGACGAATTTTAGCTTCATCGTGCTCGTCTCCTTGTGCGTATTTTGTCTTGAAATCGATAGTTTTATATATTAGGAGCACCAAGAAACATAATAAGAAAAAAATTGGGGGAAACGAAAATCCAAAATTTTGCCTGGGCAAGAAAAAAAAAAGCTTTGTCAAGTTACTTTTATATAGATGATGATCTTAATTCAGCAGTTTCTACCTATACACTTTTACAGCAACCCCACTGATAATGACCTAACTTAAAATTTTAGCGTTAATGCATCAGTCAATTCCAGCAGTGCCCATCCCCCCCCCCCCCCCCCCCCCCGCAACAGCGGGGCATTTCCTGATGTTGCCCGTCCCGAGGGTGGGGCATTTGCGTACCTCGGGTTGACCCCCTGGCATTTGACACGTGGTTTCGAAACCGTGGAGTGAGTTGCGTATTCGTGATGGAGGCGTTTATAGACAAGACGAGGACTATGTTGCAGATTAGCTAGTCCATCAAGGACTAGAGAAGCTCGTGGGTGTTTTTAAAGGTATATTTTCTCAATTTAAGATATTTCTTCATTGCTAAGAAGCAACAACGTGTATTATATTCTTACATCACCTATCGAGAGATTGAAAACAATCAACCCGGGAGCGGGGCATTTGCCTGGTTCCTTCAACCCCACCCCGGGGAATTTGCCAATTTTTTTTAAAGAAATGCTAATGCAACCCGGAGGGGGGGGGGGGGGGGGGGGGATGGGCACTGCTGGGCACCTGATGGGCACTGCTGGAATTGACTGATGCATAATAGGTTCTTATGTGGAGGGGGCTTAAAATGAAAATTTTAGCCTAACAGGTTCTCAAAACCAAGGTTCGTTATGACTCATGCAATGTGAGGACTTATGGATTTTATTCATTGCTTTAGTGCTGCCACACGGGTCTTACAGACTCTTAAAAAATTAAAAAACAACTGAATTTGCTAAGCTTATAAGAGAATAATTTGCCGCTTCAGGTGATGATGTTACTCCCGTAATCGCGTTTCACAACATTTAATGTCATTTTGATGGGAAGACTTGGTGGCTTTTTTTACGACTGGCTTTGGCAAAAGCTTATTTTTTATTTATTCAAGTGTTTTACTCCAGAGCGAGAACTGAATTTTATTTTACCAGACATTTATTTGTGAAGCGTGATAATGTAATTAAGGGGGGAGACTCTTAACTACAGATCTGGAGCAGTTGCTAAGGAATGGCTGAAGACTGTATTTTGTAACAAGCGATTTTGAAGCTTTTTGTAACGCTAAATGGTGAATTTTGTTTGGGGGTACACCTGCTCTGAAAAATATAACATTGCGCGTGCAAACTAGTGCCAGTCCCAAACCGTGCGTTAGAATTTAAAATCCCTAAGACTCCACGGAAACAAGGTAAAGTTCCTATTTCTCTTACGAATCAGAGATAACGTAGCCGTCTTTATAATCTGACGTATGCTTTTACCGTTTACACGAAAAAAGGAAGCGCTACTGATGAAAGTCTGTAAATATGAATGTATATTAGGCCATAACTCTTATAATAATGCGAATTTCATGAAAACGATACGTCACATTACACATGTGGACGTTCTTTATCTATTGACGCTCATTGTAATTTAAAAATCTATCCGCCGTTTGAGTTTTAGGGTTTATTCTGTTCTGGTCACGTGACGCGTTAAATATGACCGTGACTTGAAACTCTTGGAGGAATCTTCAATAGAACAAACTCGTGCAAAAAGCTTATCTCTATGAGGTTTTCTTTCCAAAATATAGCAATTAGAAACCTGCCTTAGAAACAAATTGGTAGTTAAGAGTCACCCCCCTTAATAATCTACTTTTTTTTTAACTTGTTCTCTATTGATAGTTTTACAACTAACATTTACATTGATATTAAGTATTTTGGATAAAAAACAGTTAACAAGTGAAATTACATCAGTAAATAGACTTAAACAAAAGTAAAGTACGATTAAACAAGCAAACAATGAAACGAAAAAAAGGAAAGAAAGAAAATAAAAGGAACAGAAGACAGCAAATCAAGATAACATATTAAATTATCGGTGTGGTGCAAATATCCATTTTCTTTTCAAAAAATTTCTTCTTATTTATCATCCTTTTTGTTCTGATAACCTTGAATTTTAGGGTATATTTGGTTTCTTCTGCAGCCCACAGAAACAATTTTCCAATAATAGTTAGGTAGGATAAGTAAAGCTTGTGGGTATATTTTCAATACAAAAATAAGCGAAATTAGCAAACAACGTTTCGACATCTTCAAGATGTCATTGTCAATGGGAGTACTTCTCCAAAGAATGCGTGCGCTTAAAAGATCTCTTCAGCAAACTACAATACCCTGCCCATCTTGTAGATAACACCATTTCCAAGTTTTCGACATCAGTGAAAACTACAACTGAGAGAACAAGCCACACCATTAGCCATGATGAAAGTGTTTTCACCCGAATCGTACTACCGTTCAAAGATCAAAAATCAGCTGACATCGTCAGAAGACAGCTAAGAGACTTGAGCATTAAAATTGGAAAAACCCTTCAACCGGTCTTCATTAGTAGAAAAAGTGAGAATGATGTTAAGATCCAAGAGATAAAGCCTCCATTAATCAACCAACAAAGCATTGTTTATCGATTCAAATGTGGCTTGTGCGATGCAAGCTATGTCGGCTTCACACGCCGACACTTATATCAACGCATGGCTGAACATCAGAGCTCAACTATCGGAAATCATCTAAAGATGGAACACAATATCGAGCCGAGGAATCTTGAGGACAGGTTTACCATCCTAAGGAAATGCAAAGACGAAACTTGACTGCCTAATATACGAAATGCTGTATATCAGAGATCTCAAACCAAATCTTAACACCCAGTCAGACTTGATCCGAGCAAAACTATTTTGCAATTAACATGTTTCTTTGACTTTTCACTTGTAACACCTTTCCAGCATAATTTGTACATCGCATATTTATTTAACGCATGAACTAACTAATTTATTTAACTTGACAATGACATCTTGAAGATGTCGAAACGATGTTTGCTAATTTCGCTTGTTTTTGTATTGAAAATAGTTAGGTAATTGAGTAAATTGATTGAAGGGCATTGTTTTGATATTATTCCAAATATAACATTTTGCAAAGTAAGTTTAACTACCTGATTTGATAAGAGGGACCAGTAAGATTTTCACACAGACCACATTTTCACTCATTTATATAGTTGTGTTTATTTCTGTTCCTATTTAACTGTGTGTATATATATATATATATATATATAATTAAAATTATCACTGTTTTCCGGGATCTTTTCCGAGGTTAAGAATATTTAAAATAATTTTAATTTCTTAAGATGAGAGGTGAAAGTTTCAGAAATAGGATTATATATATATATATATATATATATATATATATATATATGTGGTGTAAAAAAACGGTACCGTAAAAAAACCGTTTTTTTACAAATATATATTTTGTAAAAAAGCAGCATTTTTACACTTTATATAGTTGTAAAAAAGCGGTCCGTGGGCTATAACTTCATGTAAATTTAAGTAAGCGTTCTGAATCTTTCTGTACGTTGTTAAAGGCCCTTACTGCAAGTGTTGCCGGCGCCATTCTCTATTTTCATGTGTAGAAATGTTTACGGTCGGTCTCTTTACAGATGTAGGTTTGTAAGGAAAATGTCTATCTGCTTGGCTCCGCAACGAATTATTTAATACGTACTGTAACCTGTTTTTTCGTTTCAAGTAAATTTAGATTGATCAACACTGGAGCTAGTTATTTGTATTATAATACTCTAACTCTTGGCCTAAAAGCAGACGTTTCTTGCTTTAGACACGGTGACAAAATTTCAATCTTAGCATCGACGGCCGGGAACGGTGGCTGTTTAGTTTTGATGAAGCTGGCTGGCATCACATAATAAACCGCTTCCACTGTTAATTTTTCGTCGGCGAAGCACGAGGTTCATATATACGTGTATTTTTAAGAAGTGAACCTCCAGATTTTAGCAAATGATTTTATTTTTGTGACCTCTGAATGACCCTCGCATCAACATTTACACGCCAAGACAGATTAGCCTTTTCAAGGCTCTCGATTTGTGGCGAACGAAAATCAAAGAGAGAGAGAGCGAGAGTAGTGTTTACATCTTGATCTAAATCAAACTGGCTTGATGTACTGGTGGAGTGCACACAAGATAGCTTCATTAACTAGGAACACTTCGAAAATATCTTGTTAATTGAACAGATCTAGAAGCTGCACGTCGTGCATAACATTATTTAATGTTGTGACTGAGGCTCTAAGACAGTTGTGCTTCGGTTTGTCCCGCGGTGGACTCGCGAATGCTACATGTACGGGGTTTTGCATACCCTAATTTTCAACTCAGAAATCATTTACACTGTGTGTAATTCGTTGCCTTTTACAACGCTTTCTCAACTACGTGCGACGTTCCTTCTAACAAGGTAATTTTCATGTCACGCATCAAAGGAAGACCATGTAGTCTTTCAGTATAAAAACACGATTTTACAAATATATTGTTGCATAAAAGCTGCTTTTTGTCGTAAAAAAGCACCTTTTTTACAAAAATATGTCTTGTAATAAAACCGCTTGTTTACGTAAAAAAGCGATTTTTTTACAAATATATATTTGTAAGAAAGCTGCTTCTTTACGTAAAAAAGCAGCTTTTTTACAAAAATATATCCTTGTAAAAAAGCAGCTTTTTTACAAATATATATTTTGTAAAAAAGCGGCTTTTTTACGTAAAAAAGCAGCTTTTTTACAAATATATATTTGTAAAAAAGCTGCCTTTTTATGTAAAAAAGCAGCTTTTTTACAAATATATATTCTTGTAAAAAAGCAGCTTTTTTACAAATATATATTTGTAAAAAAGCTGCTTTTTTTACGTAAAAAAGCAGCTTTTTTAGAAATATATATTCTTGTAAAAAAGCTGCTTTTTTACAAATATATATTTGTAAAAAAGCTGCTTTTTTACGTAAAAAAGCAGCTTTTTTACAAGGACCGTTTTTTTACATAACATATATATATATATATATGTTATGTAAAAAAACGGTCCTTGTAAAAAAGCTGCTTTTTTACGTAAAAAAGCAGCTTTTTTACAAATATATATTTGTAAAAAAGCTGCTTTTTTACAAGAATATATATTTGTAAAAAAGCTGCTTTTTTACATAAAAAAGCAGCTTTTTTACAAATATATATTTGTAAAAAAGCTGCTTTTTTACAAGAATATATATTTGTAAAAAAGCTGCTTTTTTACATAAAAAAGCAGCTTTTTTACAAATATATATTTGTAAAAAAGCTGCTTTTTTACGTAAAAAAGCAGCTTTTTTACAAGAAATATATTTGTAAAAAAGCTGCTTTTTTACGTAAAAAACCCGCTTTTTTACAAAATATATATTTGTAAAAAAGCTGCTTTTTTACAAGGATATATTTTTTGTAAAAAAGCTGCTTTTTTACGTAAAGAAGCAGCTTTCTTACAAATATATATTTGTAAAAAAATCGCTTTTTTACGTAAAAAAGCGGCTTTTTTACAAGACATATTTTTGTAAAAAAGCTGCTTTTTTACGACAAAAAGCAGCTTTTATGCAACAATATATTTGTAAAATCCTGGTTTTATACTGAAAGACTACATGGTCTTCCTTTAGTGCGTGACATGAAAATTACCTTGTTAGAAGGAACGTCACACGTAGTTGAGAAAGCGTTGTAAAAGGCAACGAATTAACACAGTGTAAATGATTTCTGAGTTGAAAATTAGGGTATGCAAAACCCCCTACATGTAGCATTCGCGAGTCCACCGCGGGACAAACCGAAGCACAACTGTCTTAGAGCCTCAGTCACAACATTAAATAATGTTATGCACGACGTGCAGCTTCTAGATCTGTTCAATTAACAAGATATTTTCGAAGTGTTCCTAGTTAATGAAGCTATCTTGTGTGCACTCCACCAGTACATCAAGCCAGTTTGATTTAGATCAAGATGTAAACACTACTCTCGCTCTCTCTCTCTTTGATTTTCGTTCGCCACAAATCGAGAGCCTTGAAAAGGCTAATCTGTCTTGGCGTGTAAATGTTGATGCGAGGGTCATTCAGAGGTCACAAAAATAAAATCATTTGCTAAAATCTGGAGGTTCACTTCTTAAAAATACACGTATATGAACCTCGTGCTTCGCCGACGAAAAATTAACAGCGGAAGTGGTTTATTATGTGATGCCAGCCAGCTTCATCAAAACTAAACAGCCACCGTTCCCGGCCGTCGATGCTAAGATTGAAATTTTGTCACTGTGTCTAAAGCAAGAAACGTCTGCTTTTAGGCCAAGAGTTAGAGTATTATAATACAAATAACTAGCTCCAGTGTTGATCAATCTAAATTTACTTGAAACGAAAAAACAGGTTACAGTACGTATTAAATAATTCGTTGCGGAGCCAAGCAGATAGACATTTTCCTTACAAACCTACATCTGTAAAGAGACCGACCGTAAACATTTCTACACATGAAAATAGAGAATGGCGCCGGCAACACTTGCAGTAAGGGCCTTTAACAACGTACAGAAAGATTCAGAACGCTTACTTAAATTTACATGAAGTTATAGC
Source organism: Meandrina meandrites (assembly GCA_963693305.1). Classification (NCBI taxonomy): domain Eukaryota; kingdom Metazoa; phylum Cnidaria; class Anthozoa; order Scleractinia; family Meandrinidae; genus Meandrina; species Meandrina meandrites. The sequence continues at coordinate 14,156,098 of OY855911.1, read as the reverse complement.
CCACGGACCGCTTTTTTACAACTATATAAGGTGTAAAAATGCTGCTTTTTTACAAAATATATATTTGTAAAAAAACGGTTTTTTTACGGTACCGTTTTTTTACACCATATATATATATATATATATATATATATATATATATGTTATGTAAGAAAACGGTCCTTGTAAAAAAGCTGCTTTTTTACGTAAAAAAGCAGCTTTTTTACAAATATATATTTGTAAAAAAGCAGCTTTTTTACAAGAATATATATTTCTAAAAAAGCTGCTTTTTTACGTAAAAAAAGCAGCTTTTTTACAAATATATATTTGTAAAAAAGCTGCTTTTTTACAAGAATATATATTTGTAAAAAAGCTGCTTTTTTACATAAAAAGGCAGCTTTTTTACAAATATATATTTGTAAAAAAGCTGCTTTTTTACGTAAAAAAGCCGCTTTTTTACAAAATATATATTTGTAAAAAAGCTGCTTTTTTACAAGGATATATTTTTGTAAAAAAGCTGCTTTTTTACGTAAAGAAGCAGCTTTCTTACAAATATATATTTGTAAAAAAATCGCTTTTTTACGTAAACAAGCGGTTTTATTACAAGACATATTTTTGTAAAAAAGGTGCTTTTTTACGACAAAAAGCAGCTTTTATGCAACAATATATTTGTAAAATCGTGTTTTTATACTGAAAGACTACATGGTCTTCCTTTGATGCGTGACATGAAAATTACCTTGTTAGAAGGAACGTCGCACGTAGTTGAGAAAGCGTTGTAAAAGGCAACGAATTACACACAGTGTAAATGATTTCTGAGTTGAAAATTAGGGTATGCAAAACCCCGTACATGTAGCATTCGCGAGTCCACCGCGGGACAAACCGAAGCACAACTGTCTTAGAGCCTCAGTCACAACATTAAATAATGTTATGCACGACGTGCAGCTTCTAGATCTGTTCAATTAACAAGATATTTTCGAAGTGTTCCTAGTTAATGAAGCTATCTTGTGTGCACTCCACCAGTACATCAAGCCAGTTTGATTTAGATCAAGATGTAAACACTACTCTCGCTCTCTCTCTCTTTGATTTTCGTTCGCCACAAATCGAGAGCCTTGAAAAGGCTAATCTGTCTTGGCGTGTAAATGTTGATGCGAGGGTCATTCAGAGGTCACAAAAATAAAATCATTTGCTAAAATCTGGAGGTTCACTTCTTAAAAATACACGTATATATGAACCTCGTGCTTCGCCGACGAAAAATTAACAGTGGAAGCGGTTTATTATGTGATGCCAGCCAGCTTCATCAAAACTAAACAGCCACCGTTCCCGGCCGTCGATGCTAAGATTGAAATTTTGTCACCGTGTCTAAAGCAAGAAACGTCTGCTTTTAGGCCAAGAGTTAGAGTATTATAATACAAATAACTAGCTCCAGTGTTGATCAATCTAAATTTACTTGAAACGAAAAAACAGGTTACAGTACGTATTAAATAATTCGTTGCGGAGCCAAGCAGATAGACATTTTCCTTACAAACCTACATCTGTAAAGAGACCGACCGTAAACATTTCTACACATGAAAATAGAGAATGGCGCCGGCAACACTTGCAGTAAGGGCCTTTAACAACGTACAGAAAGATTCAGAACGCTTACTTAAATTTACATGAAGTTATAGCCCACGGACCGCTTTTTTACAACTATATAAAGTGTAAAAATGCTGCTTTTTTACAAAATATATATTTGTAAAAAAACGGTTTTTTTACGGTACCGTTTTTTTACACCACATATATATATATATATATATATATATATATATATACACACAGTTAAATAGGAACAGAAATAAACACAACTATATAAATGAGTGAAAATGTGGTCTGTGTGAAAATCTTACTGGTCCCTCTTATCAAATCAGGTAGTTAAACTTACTTTGCAAAATGTTATATTTGGAATAATATCAAAACAATGCCCTTCAATCAATTTACTCAATTACCTAACTATTTTCAATACAAAAACAAGCGAAATTAGCAAACAACGTTTCGACATCTTCAAGATGTCATTGTCAAGTTAAATACATACACAGTTAAATAGGAACAGAAATAAACACAACTTATATAAATGAGTGAAAATGTGGTCCAGCCGGGAATTGAACCCGGGTCTCCAGATTACTAGTCGGATGCCTTAACCACTCGGCCACTGAACCAACCACGCTGGCAACGCAGCTGGAAATTGACCTTATAGTGATTAGGTCCGGGGAGACATTATTATCAAGAGCCAGCAAAACCTAATTTTTGTGCAATCTCATTAGAACAAAATTTTAAATAATGTGAATAGAAAGAGATCTTTTTGTAATTTTATTGAAATTGATGTTAAATAAAGTTCTGAAAATTAGATATGACTTTGACCATTCAGATGCCCCAGATTGCACCAGATGGCACCCTTGAGTGTAACTAAATTTCAAAAATTTGCGGGGGGGAATACCCCCGGACCCCCTTACAGGCTTGCGCCCTCTGTGTGGCCGCCAGGGTGCCTTTGTACTAACCTTAGGGTTACGGTTAGCGTTTATGATGCTAACCCTAAGCCTGCACTTAGCCTGGAGTGCATTTTTGTTGTGGTTAGTTTTCACTGCGGTTTGCTTATGGTTAGCTTTCACTTCAGTCTGCTTGCAGTAAGCTGTTGTTTGTTGTTTTGGCTGTCATTCAAATCCGCATGTGTATGAAACAATGATACAATGTTTTTCTGAAAACGTCTTGCTCATACCTCGCATATCCCGGCAACTAGCCGCTTCTGAAAATCAACATGCCATTTTTGCTCGTAGTGGAAACAAATTGAAGCGCGAGCAAAAATAGCGTGTCCCTTGATCCGCTGGGGTTTAATTTTGACAATTTCTGAGTGCTTTACATACTGTGAAACAGATATTTTGGGGTTTAATAGTGAAAATTTCAGAGTTCTTTACATACTGTGAAAACAGATATTTCTGGAAAGAAAAGGCCAAGCTGAAGTGAAAGAGCAAAGTCTGCTGTACTGTTACTGAAGGAATTGATGCAAAATAAATCTTCCAGAAGTCTTTTGAAGTGTGTTTTGACAAATAGTGAGAAGCAGACTGTAATTTTTTCATATAATGTTATATGAGAAGTTCATGGTGTTGGCTTTATTGACCACAAAAGTGTCTGCAATTCTGTAATAGTGAAAGAGCCTGTAATAGCAGGAGTCATTTCCAGTCAAACCTCTATAAATTGTGCCAGGATCTGAATTTGTCTGTTAAAGCGAGTGTTCATAATTGTGGTGTGTCGGCAAGGTGACAGGTGACTTGCTTCATGTTCCAAATCCAAATATATATAATTATTTTAACTTTTCTTTGATGTTTTTTTTAATGTCCTAGATGCTATAGGAGTGCATTATTCTATTTGTTTTGTACTTTTTTAACAGAGAGCTGATGACAAGATTGGTAAGAACAACTCAAATTCAATAAACTCTCCTCAAGGAGATGTTTTTGAGAGTATTGCAGTTTTCAGTGGAGATAAAGGAAGCTTTTATCAAGCTTTGCTAGATTATTGCTTGTCTGCTTCAAATCTGTTAGAGCTGGTAAATAAAAGAGAACAATTACAGTACTTCTATCAAGGTAAGCCACCATTGGGCATTATATAATGATTATTAAGGCAAACTTAGCTTAGTGTCGTAAAATAATTATGTGTAAGTAAACTGTGGGGTGAGTGACAGGGAATTCACAGAGCTCGCCTAAACGGTAGCTTTAGCCAAAATGTCAGGTAACCAATCAAATTGCTTATCACAATAACACAACTGGGAGTTTTTTTGTTATGGTTCACTTTTATCCTTGGTTCAAATTTTATTTTCCTTTGTTTTTTGGGTATGGCAATGTATGACTGTTTAAAACAAAGGAAATAAAATTTGAACCAAAACATACTCACAGATCGGCCTGTGTGGCATGTCTAAGGTGAAACATTATTCTGTCTAACACATTGATATATGTTTAAATTTTAGAATATGCATTTCTAAGAAGTGCTCCTCACATTGAAGCAATGTACATTTGTATGCAAGCCTTTGAGAAAGGTGACTCTCAACTGCTTGGTAAAATTGATAATGTGCTGGTGAGTAATATATGACCAAAGTATATTGCTAACCTATTGTTATATGCCTTGTGTAATAAAAAAATGCAATACCAAGATTTAACAGTCACACATAGAAAGTACTCAATCAGATCATACTGACCATCTATACTATCAAGATTGTTCTCACCTTGGACATCATATCATCTGTTGTGTGTACAGGTCAGGGAATTGGAGAAATGTTTTGCCTTCATGGATGTTACTGACCCTACATCCAATTTGCACTGTTTTCCCGGCGTGCCCAATCGATGATAATCAATCATCGGAAATCAGTCGATATAATCGATAATATTCGATAAAAATCAATTGATTAATATCAATTGGTCTCACCAATCTATGAAAATCGATATTCACAATCTCAAGTCCCCTTAATTGTATCGATTTTTATCAATTTTATCGATTATTATCGATTATTATCAGTTTTTATAAATGAACCATTTATGAATTCTTAAAACATCATGCCGAAGTCTTCCAGTCTTGCAAGTCATCGAAATCCCGCAAAATGAACGTACTACTAGTAGAGGCTGTTGTGAAGGGCTACCTCAAGTGCCCTTTTACAGTAAGGACGGGTGAAGCATTTTCCCTCGAGAAAAAAATCAGCAGTCGAGGAGAGGCATTTTGAGTAGTAAACTGCGAAAGGGTGAAATTTTCTGTGTTAGAGTTGGTCTACACACGAAAAAACAGGGAAAATGGCCGGATCTCTTGTTATTTGAATGAGTCGGTACTTAATGTGTAGCGCAAACGTATCTGAAATCATTATTAAACGATTATCATTGACAATCTATATAATCGATAAAAATTGATGAAAATTGATCAAAATCAATGAAAATCGATACTCACAACTCTTTCGATCTTCGATTTTCATCGATTTCCGATGTCAATCGATTAATTACTATCGATAATTATTGATTACAATCAATTTTATCGATTATCGAATTTCATCAATTGGGCACGCCAGGACTGTTTTCCATGTTCATGCACAACATGTAATAATGGTAATGAGATAACTAGTATAGCCGTGCGTGAGATCCTCTGTACATAGCACTATCAGGTGTCCATCAGGGGTGTTGATCTGGGATACTGGATTGGTACAAGTGCAGGTCTTGCATCAAAGTCATATTGGTATGGTATCATACTGGTTGTCTAACTCACCTGGTTCAGATTGTATTCAGTGGTTAAACTCTTAGCATGATGTACCTTTCAAAAATTAAATGTCCTTGCCTGATTTGCAATAATGTTCCAGTTTGTTAAATACTGGCTTGATTTTTCTTGTCTCTCCTTTGGCCTCCCAGTCCTGAAGAATTCACTTGCATTATTCCCTATGCATTTTTGTTAAAATGTCTTTGGAGAGTGCATGTAGTTTCTCTATACTAACAGCTGAGTAACGGAAACCTGTTCCATTTGTCTGCAGCATCTGTGTCTTTTAAGAGGTCTGGAGTATTCCAGTGCTGTATTTTTCTGCTTGTTACGGATAAGCTACATGTCATATTGTAATATCTATAATTACCGGTAATATCACTCAAATATCATTCTTATAAGACAATTTCTCAGTATTATCACTCAAATAATAGAAGACGACACCACATTATAATATTTATAATTATGATTATTTTGTCGACTTCACTTTGCTATTTGACTCAAATTAGATGTTCTGTGTGACTGAGTGCTGAGCTGAGAGAGATGGGAATCAGGAATAAAACACTAGTGCTGATTATTTGACTTTCATTAATTTGTATTTTCAGTTGAACAAGAAAAAATACATTGAGCTGTGGTTGCACGAAAGTGCATATTTTAATGCTGGCATGCTGCAGTCCTCTGTTGTACTTGATGACATCCAAGGAAAAGCTGTTGATGAGTTGTCCTCTTCAAACAGCACTTACAGCAGTAGTGAAAATGATGACTTTCAGATGCTTTCACTGTATGGTTCACCAGATGACAGTCAGATCGAAATGGCTGACTATTCAGTTTACCAGCCTGCTGTTCTTTTAGAGGAAAATGTTCAACTGTATTCCTCAAAGTCTGGTCAGAACTTTTGTTATTTACCAAGAAATATGATTGATCTTAATCCTAGCACTGAAAGCAAAAGAAAAAGTACTACTCAGGTAGAAAATGCAGTTGGAGAAAGAAACGAATTGACTTTGCCTGTACAAGGATTATCGGCTTTAGGACCATCAAAAATGGGACAGAATGTAAGATCGACATTGGCACATGCAGCCTTGTCTGCTGTAACAGAAGGCGAAGAGACTTCTACTTCTTCAGCTGAATGGTTTGATAGTCATAATGACCAATTTATTTACAAACCTAGAAGAGCTAGCACTGGTAGTCTCAGTGAAAATTTGCTCTGCTCTAAAAGTACAATAAATGGGATGTTGGAAACATCCCCTCTTCCAATTAATCAAACAGGATCTTGTGACAAAAACAATAGCTGCACTAGTGAGTCTATTACAGACCATCAATTTACGAGGAAAGCTTTTGGACATAGCAGGTCAAAATCAGATCAAATAGGTCTACCAAAATTAAAGAAGAATGAGATTCTCATTGAAGGCCCAAGGTGCAGTGAAAGTAAGAAGGAGGATTCTTACAGTGGCATTAGCAGATTGTCATCTTCACTACCAACTACCTCAGGTAACAATATGCTCATAAGAAAAGTTACATATAAGTATTAATAATAATAATAATAATAATATGACTTTATTTAACGAGGGTAACATAATTTACTGGTTGCCCAGTAGTTGCATGTTTACTGCTTGCCCATGATTTTTGTATTGTTAACTTGGCTTGACAGCGTTATGTACAGATGGAGTGCAGCAAGGTTATTAGAAAATATCTGAGTACCCAAAATTTTCAAATTTTTGCACCACTTTTTGAAAATGGTGAGAGGAATTTGATGGAAAAATTAATATTTTTTTTGCCTTTGCCTCCCAAAGTGAAGACTGAGAAAGAAATCTGCGATGACGAAATTACATAATTTGACCACTTATTAAGCCTCAGTCTTTGATGCACTTACATGTACCAAGCAGTAACATTATGGGATTCTTGTGTAATGACAAAGGATAAGCAACCGCTTTATAAGCCTCCCTCCCTATTAAGCCCCCTCCCCCCCCCCCCCCCCAAAAAAAAGGTCTTGAAAAGAGAAAAGCCCCCAGGCTCTGGTTGTTTGAAAGCCGATTAGCCCTAACCCACGATTAAATCAGCCTAATCTGGGGAATACATTTTAATTACCCTTTGGTGAAATTGCGTTCCTCAAAGCTCCGTTAGCACTAGCACTAACTAAGGGTTAAATGTAGCACACCTAGCGGGGTGGATTAACTCACTAATCGGCTGAACAAACAAGCCATGAATCTATGCTTTCAGCTCAGACAATCTGAATTTAGAAAATACAAATGACTTAGATTAGACCAATTAGCGTTTTTATTTCTGGCCGTTGCACGGGCCATACTTGCATGTTTCAGTGAGGTTTGCCCAGCATTAATGCCAAATTTACAAAATATACACTGAAATTATTTTTGACCATAAAACTTCTTTATTATTTATTTATTTAACATTTCTTTATACACTTTTAAAATTCATCAGGTAATACTTATATTTTAAGTTATAATAAAATTAATACTAATAAACAATCCATTCTAAATACTAATTAATAAAAATTGAAGTAGTAAATCCTAATTTCAATATTAAACTAATCCTGTTTTCCATGAATGCCGTGTCTAACTTTGCAATAACAAGATTTATTGTCCTGGGAACATTTTTTGTTCTTGTCAGGCTGCTTTTATCTTTATTTTTCACATACAGGGCAAAATTACTGAATGCTGATAATAATTGGCTGAGACTTGGGACACTTTTGGTAATCAAGAGGGCATGATTACTTGATCCTGATTGCTTAAATGTTGCTTATTGTGCTGCATAAGTACTTTTTGCAACAACGGCTTTCCATTTTGTTGAAGCAGAAGAAGGATTTATTGAGGAACTGCAATACTGCAGTGAAAACAAAAACACCAACAACAGGTTACCATGGCAACAGTATAACCTAACCAGACCCTTAATTTTAGCTTTAAATGCTAATAAGTCAAAAAACCAATTAATATAATCAATAAAATGAATATAGTTTGTAAAGTGTGATTGTCTGGGTGAGAGTAGTTCTGAGAAGAACTGTTGTTGGTGACTGACGTTTCGACAACCTGTGCAGAAGTCATCTTCAGATTCAAGTGAAAAGTTGTTGTCAGTCGATGATGTTATAAGTCTGATCCGTTGAAACTGATTGGTCAGTTTAGCCGTGATGTTATTGGCTGTAAGACTCGTGTTAAGTCCGTCAACAGTAATTGATCAGTTTCGATCCATCTATTGTCAGTCAAATTAAGTAGTTCTGTTTGTGGTCTGTTTGTCGGTTTTGTTTATGTCGTTAATTAGTCGTTTGTAAGGTGCCGGTAGTTGTTGATAGGTGTTTGTTCTAAGTTTGTGTACCAGCTTTCTAGAGTCAGTCGTTGAAAATAGTTCATACTGTAGGTTAAACATTCAGCAGAGTCCCAGTCGATTTTGTGATTAGTAAGTTGGTGGTGTTCAGAAATGTGATTGTTTACATCACCATTTCTAGTCGCTCATTTGTGTTCAGTCAGTCTCGTGTTGAGGTTTCTACCAGTCTCTCGAATGTAGGAGGCTTGGCAGACTGGGACTGACTCCCGAATATGGAATGAAGAATGAATGGTATTATGGGCTGCTTCACATTGCGTTCTCCACATCACTACGTTGATGTTTTGGAGGAGTTTTACAGTGAATTTGAAGTAAACATTTGTGGATACAAGAGTGAAATCAATCTCCTAGCTATTGATGCATCAGGTCTGATCATGACAATTTTAATCTGCAAAAGCGTGATACAAAAACCTTTTCAACAAGCCTAAAATAACATGCAGAATGTTATGATGCTACCCTTACGAAATAAGCTGCCTTATTATTTAACTCAAGTTTTTAATTTATCACTTATGATAATGCTTAATTTCATAAACAACAGAAAATATGTGCCTTTTCTGTGACATTCATATCAGCTACAGCTTTTTTGTGGAATAAGTCTCTTTGCTTGTTCATTCGAACTGTTTCATGTTTTCAAGTTATTCAGGAACATTCTCGGTCATCCAACCATGACAAGCAGTGAGAGCATTACTCTTAAAAATAATAATGTGCTAGAAAAGTTTGCTAAAAACAGTTTGAATAACATAAATTGTTTTTAAAACATAAAATCTGTTTTATATTAAGCAACTCATTTGATAAGTAACTGGGCTGGGTTTTTTTCACAACTTAATTTTTCTGGTCTATTTTTGACAACTGGATATGTACATGTAATGTAGACAAGATCATAATTCAATTTAAGTGTTTACACAGGTGTTTTTGACTTTTTATTAGTTTTACCTTCTCCTAAATCTTCAAAAAGACCTTCTGAATTGTAATCTCTGTTTCTGTTTTAACCTTAGTTACAATTATTCAAGTTATTTAGTGAGCTTGCTGTACAAAAGTGAAAATAATTTTACTGCTTCATGCTTCATTGATTTTGTTTCAAAACTTTCGATGTTCAAAGTTCCTTTTAAACAATGTTTTATTTTGTTTTACACATTTTTTACTTACTTTTTCCGACATTCATCAAAGCACAATATACTGGTTGGATTTTCAAACTCATTTTAAGCCTACAGAAACTTTCTAATATACGCACTCCTCCTCATGTCACCCTATCAGTGTAAAGAAGCGTTTTATCAAAGGAGAAGCTTTGTATTTAACTAAAGCTTTAAAGCCAAACGTTAAAGCGCAGTTAATGGAGCGTGACGCTTGACACCCCTGCTGGGTCTTTACTGTTTACGTCTTATCGTGTTATGTAACGCAATGGATCTTTACGCCTGACTTGTCTCGTAAGAACAATGATTATAATAGCCTTGTATGTATGCATGTTGCAACACCGTCTAGTACTATTTTATCGGGCGTTTTGTATGGCTAGTCTTTTAAATACTGCTATTCATGTCTCGTCTAAGACCGCAGGAGATCTTGTCTTTCTTTGGTACACAATATACTATTGGGCTAAACCCAGACAGCTGTCTGGCTATATAAAAGTTTAAGTTTGAACTTTACCATCATTCGCTAGCTCTATCGCTACTGTTACTGTTAGTAAGTCTTCAAATTGTAACTTCTAATTGTAATGGCTCGTCCACGCGGTGTTGTCAGCATTCAGTACATGACTTGATAGTTCAAGTTCCTTTTGTACAGGGAGCATTTTTGGCAACATAGATCTTTGTTGCTTTCCCATTGGTTACATACACAACTAGGTCTTCTACACTACCTTGTAGAAGAGAAATGCATTTGAACCCACTCATCATTTTTATATAGATCTATGTTAAATAATTAATTTCCATCGCAGTTCGAAAGGTTTAAACCATATCAAAGTCATATTCTCTGTCCGTGTGCCTCTTTGTTTTGTTCTCCAGATAACAATCATTTTATGAAAGGACACAATTTTCAATTGCGTTTTTGGTTGATCAATCTCTGTTGAAATTTTGTGTGTTTGTAATTTGTTCGGTTTTTGAAAGAAATTTACAAAATTAAAATTAATTCTGTTTTGCTTTATTCATCTTTTTTTTTTCAATTTTTTTAAGCAATCACTGTTATGAGGTCATCATTCACTGGCTATTCAAAATTCTCAGGTTCTGAGATGGTGAAGTCACGATAGCCAAGACCATCTGATAAAAGCAAAGTTCATCATCCTTCTCCCAGCCTGGTCTAGTGCACTAAAAATGTCCACAGACCTGAGCAAATGTATTCATTCCAGGTTTTAGGATTCTGGGGCTTGGTTTCTGGAATTCCTGCTGGTTTCCAGGTTTCTGGAGTTCTGGCTTTTAGGACAACCCTAACGGTTTGCACACGACAGTGAGTCCTCCCTCCTGTGTAATGTTAATAATTATGTAGGCTTGTAACATCCATTGAGACAAGTAGTATCTTTGAGATAAGGGGGTATGTGTTCTGGTATACAATGTATCTTCCGTGTACCTCAGTGATGAAGTAGTCAACAGCTAGAAACACTTAAGAAAGAGGCATGTTGTGTGTTAATTTTGCTTCAACTTGTTCAAAGTGTCTGTTATCTCTCAACTTTATTATCGTCAATCATTGTTGATCACCTTCTTGATAACATGCAGGTGCACAATAAGCAATTATTGGATGAGGTTAAGCATGATATCGTGAATTATCAAAACCGAGGTCTGTGTTATCGGCTTCGGCAGATAACACAGACACAAGGTTTTGATAATTCACGATATCATTCGAAAAACGAATTCAATAATTGTTTTATTATATGTTTTTTCAAACAATTTGCAAACAAAGACTTGCCGGCGTAAAACTTCGTCAGAACATTGGCCAAAGCGGTTTTATCTTGTGGTTCCTACAGGTTCTTCTCCCTCAAATAATCATTCAGAATTTTTGCACTTGTTTTTGTTGTTCTCTTGGTGTTTTTAGAATCTTTGTTCTCAATCAAAACTTTCGATTCTTCTTTGGAAACAGAGGCCAATTGCTCAGCCACATTTTCAAAAGTTTGACAGCACTACATGGACAAGGGGCTTGGAAGCTAGGCGGACTTTCAACTCGACATGATAACCCAATATCTGCTGCAGATATTGGGTTACCATGTCAAGTTCACATGCGACTGTATATTGACTGAATGCTCTCAACCAATCACATGTTTCAAAGTAATTCTAATGTATAATAATATTATTTTTATCTTTGTAGAATCTCTGTACTGCAATGATCCATACTTGGAGGATCCCTATCAAGAACAATCCCTGGCATCAATTTTAGCATCACAGGACTTCAGCTCATGCGAATTAGATAAGGTATTTGCCAATATTGCTAAATGATTTTGGTCAAAAGTTACTGAGATTCATCTTGACCTTCTCAAAGTGCATTGAATCCCAACAGGCTTCTGACAACTTGCTGACATGTCACCAACTGTTAATGGACTGCAGCTGGCCCAGATGTTTATGGCCATTCATGCAAAAACTGTCGGCCAATAGTTGGTCAACTGGGGGGCCATTTGCGGGCTGACTGTTGGCTGCTTTGCTTATCAACTGGCAGTTGGTGACTGATGTTGGGTGACATGTTCTCCAAGGCTTTGTAAAATTAGTGTTGTGGCAAATGACGGCTATTACTATCCTGTCTTTGGATAATGCAAAAAAGATTGAACAAAGATTGTTACAAGGAAAATTTGGTGCGATGTATAGATGAAGGACAAGACAGTAGATCAATGCAATGTTCGAGTTCGTCTAGCCTGCAAACCACTAAGTCCTTGGGCAAAGTGAAAATCCAGTACATTCATCCATGAATGCAGCATTTTGATTGGTTAAAACTGACAGGATCAATTAATATGAGAGAAACCAGTGTTGATATCAAACAAAAATCAAATATGGCATTCGTGAATTCAAATGTGAGTTTTGTTTAGGAAGAATTTGGTAAGCTTTCACTGTAATATAATGAAGTACAAATATTTCCACATTGTTTAAGTTTGTTTTTATGCAGTTTTTTGAAGATTTGAAGCTACAGGAGCAGTTCTTTGGCATGCAAGGCATGCAACTTCAACATCGGTACTGCCTCTCACTGTAAAAAAGTCAAAGTGGCTATGAGCCACTGAACTCGAAAAATGTACCAAACCGCAACGCAGTTGAGCCTGCATTGTAGACAGTCTAAACCACTTGTATAGTTTGTCTGCACAACGGCTTCCAGAAGCTTGTTCTGGTGTCCCACAGGTTTGTGGTTGGACAAATTATTTTTGAAGAGTCTATTTCTATTGGGAATACAAAAGGGGTTAACAGATGTTGAACAGATCTAGCATGACTCCCATAAATTTGGGTCTTTAGGCATGACATTTTTTTGCCAAATTGCTATTCTCTGAAAATTTGGTCTTCCAACCGATTTTCCTTCACACTCTTATCTTAAGGGCGCTATATGCATGTATATAGAGTCATGTAAGACAGAAATGAATTATTTTTGTGTGTCATTCAAGCATTTTGAGTAATGTTGCTTCTTTCGTGGTCATGTTAATTTTTGTCCAGCTTCAAGAAAATGCTGTAGCTTTACTTTTCCTGACTCTTTTCTGATACGACAGCAGAAAATAACAATAAACAGACGAGTCAGACATTGTCCTCTAAACAAATAGTCTGAAGAGACAATGCGCTCAATGGCCAAAAACAAAATAATATATTGTGAGTAGTGTGTGATCTGTTACACAGGAATTTGATCATTAACAAAGCTTGAAGAATATTAGCCAATCTGAAATGAATAGACAAATCCTTGCAAACCTGTGGGATATCAGAACAAGTTTTTGGGAGCTGTTGCACAGACGGACTAACGGTAATTATAATCCATCAAATATTTTGCGCGCGCGATTGGTCTAAACACATCATGTGATGCAGCCAAAACTGGGGAATATCAGATGATATTCCCCAAGTGATATTCCCCAGTTTTCGAACTTTGCGATTTACGTTCGCACGTTTAGCTTTTATCACGAGTAAATTGTTAAAATGAATAAAACTAAACACTTTGAACAGACCAATAATATTTTGAGCACAATACAATACAATTACAAATACAGATTTAAATTGAAATTAATTAAGAATATAAGTATAATTATAATTAATAATTAATAATTATAATTATAATGATAATATATCATTGAATATGAGAAACTAGTGCCAGTCTCAAACTGTGCATTAGAATTTAAAATCCCTAAAACTCGTAAGAAACAAGGTAGAGTTCCGATTTTTTTTTTTACAAATCTGAGATAATGTAACCATCTTTTTAATCTGACATATCCAATTACCGTTTACACGAAAAAAGGAAATGCTACAGAAGAAAGTCTGCAAATACAAGTGTTTATTACACCATGGTATCAATGCGTTCCTTATTTATTAGCGCTGATTTTTATTTTGAAATCTTTGCGCCCTTTGAGTTTTAGGGTTTTTTCTGTTCTGGTCACATGACTTGTCAAATATGGGTGTGATTTGAAACTCTTGGAGGAATCTTACATGGAACAAACCTGTGAAAAATGCTTATCTGTATGAGGTTTGGTTTCCAAAATATGACAGTTAGAAATCTTTCTTAGCAACAAATTGGTAGTCAAGAGTCATCCCCCTTAAATTCAAACTCAAAAGTTCCTGCTGGCACCTTAAACTATTTTCAATTTATTTAAAGGTGTAGCTAGTATTAATTCGTTCCTGTTGCTGTTGTAGTTGTTAACATTTTTCAATTGAATGTCTTTTATAACAGGAGAATGCTCATTTTAGCATATCCGAAGCACTGATTGCTGCCATTGAACAGGTGTGTGTACCCTACATGTATTAACAAAATATATGTACATTTGTAACAGTTGTATACCATCATAACTTGTCTTCACTACATTAAATGTATGATGTGATTAATACTAACATTGTTTTTACGAATTCACATATTACACTTACAAATAAGTTACCCATGAGCTAGAATTTACCCTTATTCTCATTTTCTATCCAGGGAGCTAATATAGAGATGAAAATATAAAAGTAACTTATCATATGTTTGCAATTTTTAATTTGCAAAGAACCAAAAAGCTAAGGAAAAGGAATAAGCATTTTTTTTATGGGAGTAAGGTAAGGTAAGGAAACTTTATTTTACCAGGGTGGCCCATTCAGCAATGAGGCTGGTATCCATTGGGGCCCTGGAGCAATAAAATTATGTACAATATAAAGATAATAAAAATATAAAAATTTGAACAAATATTTATAAAAACTTTAAAAGCATTAAAACTAAAGCATGCATTTATTGAAAATTAAAAATGCCTAATTATCATACTTTTAAAATTATTTAAGGACAGAACACTTTTAACGTAGGCGGGTAATGAATTGTAATATATCGTTTCTGTGTACTTAGAAGTTTTCTTGCCCATGTTGCGTTTGGGCTTTGGTGGGTGTAGGTCGTTACTCCTCCTTGTTGCGTATTCGTGCAGAGCCCTGAGTAGACTAAATAAATAAAATTTATGTTTGGAGCCAGTCCACAGGAAAGTTCTTAGCTTTCCCATGAATCTGAATGAATTTTGCAAGTCACTCAAATTTGCCTCAGAAAGAAAAGTGACTTGACATGCAGGTCACTTAGGAGAGGTCAGACTAGTGACTTAACTGGGAAAATATTGGCTTGTTGGAAAGGTGGCCACTTACGGGAAGCTCGCTTACGAGAGTTGTAACATAGGGAGGTTCTCAATTTGTCATTAACTGAAAAAAGCAAAGAATTTACCTTCTCCCAAATCAACATACATGGTGATGTAATGATATACTTGGACTAAATATAATCCCACTTCCAGACATACCTTTGTATAAATTTATTATACAGTCACACATAATGACACATGTACATGTACAAAACTATTGTACATGTGCAGTACATGACTCCTTTTATGTAACACCAAGACTTTGCAAGTGAAGAGAGAACAAAGGGCTCAAAACAACATTGGATTGCCAGAGAGTATTCTGCCTAATCAGAAGGTTTGACTGTGTCATTCAATTGAACTAAACTAATAAAAATGATCTACCAAAATCTTTGCTGTATACAATGACCCTTCTGTTAACAAAGTTACACAGAAAACATTTATCTATTCTGACCTCTCCTAAGTGACCTGCATGTCAAGTCACACGACTGACTTTTCCTAAGTAACCTGCATGTCAAGTCACTAGTCTGACCTCTCCTAAGTAACCTGCATATCAGCTCACTAGTCTGACCTCTCCTAAGTGACCTCCATGTCAAGTCACTAATCTGACCTCTCTTTATTTAATGACCTGCATGTCAGGTCACTAGTCTGACCTACTCTAAGTGACCTACATGTCAAGTCACTAGTCTGACCTCTCCTTAGTGACCTGCATGTCAAGTCACTGGTCTGACCTCTCCTAAGTGACCTGCATGTCAGGTCACTAGTCTGACCTCTCCTTAATGACCTGCATGTCAAGTTTACATAACTAGTGTGACCTCTCCTTAGTGACCTGGTTTACGGTCATTTTGTTCCATAGTCAGATCGTCCCAAGTCACTTTGTTCCAAAGAAAAGTCATTTGTTCCACAAAAAAGTCAGTTCGTTCCACGATATGGTTAGTTCGTTCCACAACATAGTCAGATCTTTCCACAAAGTGCCCAGAGGCCAAAACCTGAGGAGACATCATTGTAGTCCACGCATATATATATAATTTATTATTCAACAAGCTCACGCGATGCCCATATATGGTCAGAAAGCCATTGTCATCTGTAACAGATATCCTGCGCTATACGTAGATCCCCAAGATTCGTCCAAAATCTTGCAAAGCGCCGCACAACCACAGTTATTCTCGCTACAAAAAGCGTTTCGTTGACAATTTGTTGAATAATAAAACAATTATCCTGCTCAATCTTGTGGAATATCGTCTGATTTTAGCCAACTCGGCCTACGGCCTCATCGGCTAAGTATCAGGCGATATTCCGCATGATTTCGCAGGATAATTGTTAAATACCAGAAACAATCTCGATTTGTCCAAAGTGGGCCCGCAAGTAGTATCGGTAGGTGTGATAAAATGCCGCAAGTAGTATCGGTAGGTGTGATAAAATTCCCTGTACTGTGATTGGTCAACGATGACGCAAGATGAACGATGATTGGGTGATGATGACAAACCAAAGCGTGAGCAGGTACACAAATGACAACAAGTTATCAAACAACACTTGCAAACATTGATTCCAGTTGGGTTACTGCAGTTTTGATGCAGTTTCCTTTGAACTTTAATGACTTCACAAGGTCTAGAAGCCGAAACTTACGCAATCGATATGATCAAAAACAAGAATAGTACGCATTGGTCTAGAAATTTTTCTTGTTATCTTGTTGCGAGCAGCTCTCGTTTGCTCGCAGGATTGAAAGACTCAATCTGAAATCGAGATTTGCCAGACACAAATCACACTTTACACGAGGGGTTTGAAAAACTCAGGGCATAATCAAGATATGAAGTTAGCAGCTGCAATAAGTTAAAAAAGAGTTAAAGAAGGAAAATTTTTAAAAGATAACGTGAGCATTGAAACTCACAGAGAAGTGAGAAAGTTTCCACCTGAAAGATATATATATAACTAGCCAGCTGTCGATCCAGTGCTTTCGGCTTTTAGTCGGAAGATCATAACAGTAAATAAAAAAACTCAAGTGGTAGAAATAAGACATAAAAGACTTGCTCAGTCTTCAGGCATTTATTTGTAATTGAGACTTGTCAAGAAGGAATGAGGATTCAAAAGAGTTCTTGAGATGATCAAATCTCACGGCAGGCGCTTCCATTGACAGAGGAGGGAAATCTGTTGCCATTGGTTTCAAGCTCAGCTGTCAAGTTTGTCATTGTTGCTTGAGCTCCCAGCCATAATATTGACACAAAAAATCTGAAAACAGCTGGTCTCTCTGGTAGTTTTAAAACGTTTGAATTTGAATATTACCTAAGTTTATCCTCCTGAGATCACTCATTACAGCAAAAAAAGCAAAATTATCTCAGGAAGTTGGGGACGCGTTCGTGTAATTGGCCTCCTTATTGTTCCCAAATTTCGAACAGCTTGGTCTGAAGCCGGTTCCCGGTACTTGCGACGTTGGATTCTCCTTAGTTTCTTCTCTGACACAAGGCGGATCTGCAGAGCGGTGAGGCGTGCTTCTCTGTGAAGAAATTGTATCAATAGATACAAGAGAAGCTGACCGTGTGCAGAGGCCCGGCGGTTACGGCCATGGTGTCAGCCCTAATTTTGTTTACTACCCTTTGTTAAAGTAAACTAAGTTGAAATTGTTGAAACAAAGAGATAGAATCACACCTACCTTGCGCAGGACACTAATTCGCTGTTATTGTTGATATGCTAGAAAAAAAAAACAAAGCGGGAAAAAATCACACTTACCTTGCTGATGCTACTTACATGACCTGTCATTGATAATAGCGTCACAAATTAAACTTCCTTTTACAACTTGTTTCCACGACGTTGAATTGCACGCACCGTACACAACAATAGAATTGTGTTACGTGTGCATCATTACACGTTTGATGTGCTCTATCAAATTTAAGTAATTCTGATGCCTTTTAATAGTGTAGCCAAGTGTATGACTTGAAGTTGTCAAGGTTTTTAGTTTATTATTGTGTTGTTTATTATTGTTCTATTGTTTTCTCTGTTTCAGTATTGCTTCAATGCTAATTAAAGCATGTGCATTTACTTGAAGTTGTCAAGGTTCTTAGTTTACTCGTTCTGCGTTGACTCAGTGTTTTTGACTCTGATGAAAGCGAGAATTTTTTCGTTCTATTGTTTTCTCTGTTTCAGTATTGCTTCAATGCTAATTAAATTGAAATTAAAGTATGCGCGTTTACTTGAAGTTGTCAAGGTTCTTAGGTTACTCATTCTGCATTGACTCAGTGTTGTTGACTGTGATGAAGGCGAGACTTTTTTGTTCTATTTCAGTATTGCTTCAATGCTAATTAAAGCACGCGCGTTTACTTGAAGTTTTCATTTACTTCAAGTATTCATTCTGTAAATAAAGGAAAGACTTTTGATTTTAGTTATTGTTGTTTCTGTTTCAAAGCACGCGTGTTTTAACAGAGTCTGCATGTCAAGTCACTAGTCTGACCTCTCCTTAGTGACCTGAATGTCAAGTCACTAGTCTGACCTCTCCAAAGTGACCTGCATGTCAAGTCACTATTCTGACCTCTCCTAAGTGACCTGCATGTCAAGTCACTATTCTGACCTCTCCTAAGTGACCTGCATGTCAAGTCACTATTCTGACCTCTCCTAAGTGACCTGCATGTCAAGTCACTACTCTGACCTTTCCAAAGTGACCTGCATGTCAAGTCACTATTCTGACCTCTCCTTAGTGACCTGCATGTCAAGTCACTATTCTGACCTCTCCAAAGTGACCTGCTTGTCAAGTCACTACTCTGACCTCTCCTTAGTGACCTGCATGTCAAGTCACTATTCTGACCTCTCCAAAGTGACCTGCTTGTCAAGTCACTACTCTGACCTCTCCTTAGTGACCTGCATGTCAAGTCACTATTCTGACCTCTCCTTAGTGACCTGCATGTCAAGTCACTACTCTGACCTCTCCAAAGTGACCTGCATGTCAAGTCACTATTCTGACCTCTCCTAAGTGACCTGCTTGTCAAGTCACTATTCTGACCTCTCCTAAGTGACCTGCATGTCAAGTCACTACTCTGACCTCTCCTAAGTGACCTGCTTGTCAAGTCACTGGTCTGACCTCTCCTAAGTGACCTGCATGTCAAGTCACTACTCTGACCTCTCCTAAGTGACCTGCTTGTCAAGTCACTATTCTGACCTCTCCTAAGTGACCTGCATGTCAAGTCACTACTCTGACCTCTCCTAAGTGACCTGCTTGTCAAGTCACTAGTCTGACCTCTCCTAAGTGACCTGCCTGTCAAGTCACTAGTCTGACCTCTCCTAAGTGACCTGCATGTCAAGTCACTACTCTGACCTTTCCTAAATTACCTGCATGTCAAGTCACTAGTCTCACCTTTCCTAAGTGACCTCCATGTCAAGTCACTAGTCTGACCTCTCTCAAGTGACCTGCATATGAAGTCACTAGTCTGACCTCTCAAAAGTGACCTGCATGTCAAGTCACTAGTCTGACCTCTCCTAAATGACATGTGTGTCAAGTCATTAGTCTGACCTCTCCATAATGACCTGTGTGTCAAGTCACTAGGCTGACCTCTGTCTTGTTTAGTGACCATTACCACTTTTAGCTAAAACTGTTTTTAACCAAGCAGCAATTTTATATATCCAATCACATGTACAACCCTGATTTAATGATAAATGTTTTTCTTACATTTAAGTAGTGGGAACTTTTTTGTTCTGATATCTGATGGTTTCGGTAAACTACAAATGAAATACATTAAAACCTTGCTGTGTTACATCCTGTCATATGTGAGCTCACCCAAGTAGTAGTCATGTGGTAAAGTTTAGGGGCAATATTTGTCAGCATTACTACTTAAAAGAAGTGTTGAAGCTGTGCGTTAAGTTACATTACTATATAGCAAATAAACAAATCAGCGTCAACAGCCCAAAAGGGGTGTGTGTAAATTATATCAAAAACATTAGACAGAAAACTCTAACCCTTACTGAGCTTAACACTGAGCATTGAAAGGATCGGAGGTACAACAAGAGATTTATTTCAAATAAAAAACTAACCCTAACCCTAAATAGAAAAAGGTTCAATGTCTTGTTTATGTTGTTTAAAAAAGCATAATTTCCAGTAGTTAGGATAATTTCTCTACTTCTGGAAAGCCAAATCTTGCAAGTAACAGCACAAAATTAATTATAATGTTGTGTTTGGAAGTGTCAGGCCTCAGACCCTAGATGACAAAATGGTTAAGAGCATAGTTATGTTGTAAAATTCAGCAAGGGCAGCAAGCTCCATGATTTTATTATTGAAAAAGAGCTGTCAGTGCAAACTGTACCTGGTCCAATATAATTATTGGACTTGGGTTAATCACTCTGATTGTTTTATTTTAGTTATTGGCCCTCTCAACTGTTCTAGTGGAGTAATAAATGTTTCCTGTGCAATGTACATGCATATGATTTAGAACTTACATGAGGGAGTGTCTGTACAGTTGTTAAGAGGCCGTCTCCCTTAAACCGTTCCACTCGATTTTGGACTCCAAAATAGTTTTCCTTCATATTTCTGTCACAGGTAGTACTATCTATCCTTACTACTAAAATGCAGTTAAAATGATCAGAAAGTTTGTTTCTCTCCACTTTGGAGCATTTATCGATTACTAGTGTCAATAAGTGCTGAAACGGCCATTTTTCATGAGTTCTAACACAGGATATTAAGCGTTCGTTAAAAATACTTCGCGCAGATAAAACCCCCAAAATTTGTATACATCCAGTCAATTTTTATCAGTTCTTACTGCTGACACGTCATTTGGTTACTTTCTTGGTCAAAATCGGAAGACAACTACAATATTTATAGAACACCTTCAGTAATTTATGCAAACATCGCGAAAATATGGTCCTAAATCTTGCCTCATTTTTCACTTGTGGCAAATAGACCAGGCCTAAATTGCCATTCTAGTTTTAGATCAAGACCTTGTCTGTTGAATCATGAAATAAAATTTGCGGCACAACGCGATATTGAGAAATAAGTTCGAACGAATTCTTGGCTATTTTCACGGATGAAGTATTGCGTGACACACTTCACATCCCAGTCCGAGTCTCGTTGCCTGACACTTTGATGCTTTGTTGATGAATATTTTCCGCCTAACGACAAGGGAAAACGCATTGAAATTCTACAAATGGCAGTTTTCTTCCCCTTGTTTCGGTTAGATGAAACCAGATACGGTGTTTCGTTTAATTTCCTGACCATTAAATAATAATAAGTCAATTCCCGTCCTTCGTGATTATATTTACCACTCACCTTGTTGACCTTGTAGTTCCTGATGATATTATGGGAATTTACCGCTGAAACTTTCGTGGTTATCGTACACAAGCACAACTATGGTACTAAGTGGCTACAATTATAATGATCCAGTTAGTCCATCTTGAAAGGAGAGTCGATGACGAAAAGACATTTGAATACATCCTCCTTCCTGTATGTAATCATTCAATAGTCGGGTTGCGTTACCGCCCGTGGTTGAGAGAGTGGGGGAGGTGGGTGGAGGCGGTAGTGGGGTTATACCATGCTACATGCATGAAGTTACGGCATGTATTTACATACAAGGCGATGAGAGACCAACATTGAAATGGTCATTTTTGAACAAAAATAGAAGAGAAGGATATTTTTCTTCGTTACCTGATATCGTGCGGTTTCGGCCAAAAGCGGCTTATGGCGGAACAGAATTTCCATGTGGCAGGATATTTTCCATCGACACCTGGCGCGATCTGACCAATTCAGAACGAACAGAATGAACCTCAGCTAATAGGTAAGTTTCGATGCGAAGAGTCGTTCGGCTTCATAATTTTTAGAATTGGCTGATTAGGATCCATATTTCATAATATCAATAAAGAGGGTGCTAATGGGGGTACCCAATTGTCAGTTAACTACTAATTTTTCAATCAATTGTCAGTTAACTACTACTTTTTTGGCCAATTGTCAGTTAACTACTAATTTAAGTTAGCTATTAATTTTCATTTCCTTACGGCAAAAATTAGTGCATTATAACCCGAATTTCCTTTACTTCAGCACGTCAATCGGTTTTGAAGGGTGGACCTCACTACAATTGAGGTATTACATGAATTCGAAAAACCTCCACCAATAGTGTGAGTTATAAGGAAGACAGAAAAGAAAATAACATAATTATCTAACCGATGTAGTAAAATTAAGTGCAATTGATCAGAAGATTGAATTTTTAAGTCGTATGACCATCAGCTAATAAATCCAGACGCACAAATGCACGTACTGCTCTTCCCGATCTGGTCATGCATGTCTAGCTAACTACTACTAAACAAACTTCACAAGGATGGCTGAGATACAACTCGATGAAAACCGAAAACATTCTCCCGACGAAATTAAAATAGTTTGCCTAACGCTTTCAAGAGATCTTGCTCTGTTGCACGCATGCGTCACAGGTGACATAGACCCTCATTCTCGTTCTCAGAGGCCGCGATCCTTCTGGTCTGCGCCAGGAATCGAGACCTCTGGGCGCTTCCAAAACCAAAAGTCCGCGATTCACGGACTCGTTGTCAAATATGACAAATCTGATTGGCTGAAAAACACAGAATGAGTACTCTGCGCATGCTCAGAAATTGGGAGCGGCCAGAGGCCTCGATTCCTGGTGCAGACCAGAAGGATCGACGAGAATGATATGTAGTCCCTTTAAAATCCATTAAATGTAAATTCAATTCAATTTAGGCGAAAAAATAATCCAGAAAATTAGCATCATTATTCGCATTTGAGTTGATTTCACACACATGGGCAATTTTTGAAAGTCGTCAGAACATCTTCAGTGCCCTTCGGAAATCTCCGGAAATGTTCGGAATATCTTCGAAAATGTGGAGATGGTAATCTCAAGCCTTTGACTTAGAAAAAGTTGGCAGGTATAGAATTATGCTTTGCTATGTCAAACGGTACGCGACCTCTGTGACGTTCGAATGCTGATCCTTTGTCATCATCTCGATAGAAACTCAGAATAACTTGGGACACGCCTCTCGACGCCATCACGGGGATCAAAATGAACGTACGTTCGCTCGTGCCTGGTCACACAGCGGAACAGGTGAATGTCACGAAATAGCTTTGCTGTTAGGAAAAAAAAACTTTGTTGCTTTGACAACCACACTCGGATGTCAAGGATTGAATTTTGTCACCTATTGTTTAATTGAGCTGACCATTTCGGTCATTTCGGGACAAATTAAATGAAGGGTTAAGAAATAAAAAAATTACAAGAAAAACGGCTTTGTAGAGGTTTCGTTATAACCATGCTTTCCGATATTTCCATTTTTTTCCTTTCATTTAGAGTGAGTGAGAGAGACTAATTGCAGCTAGTTTAATATTACAACTAGATCAGGGAAACGCTCAGTCATGAACAAAAACAGCTCAAATTATGTCTTTTACTAACTTACTTTAACACTAAAACCAAAATAGCCATTCCAACCTGCCACCAAACCCAAGAACCAATTGATCTGAACTTTAAGCTGATACACTGAATATAGTTTACATCATCATTACTATCATTGTGCCGTCTCTCTGAACGTCAAGAATATTTAGGTTGCAATGCTTACTGATTCCGAACCTCTCTCATCTAAGGAAGCCACAGCTGTTGTTTCCTTCAGCGCAGCATATTCGGTTTTCTTTTTTGCATTAATTATGTTTGAATTGGTATGTCTTATTCTCTTCAAAAAATATACAGACAAGATAGGGGATAACCAAAGGAAAAGAGCACTATTTTTATGTCGAACGCTAAATGCTTTTTTAAGCAGAATCCATTGACTCTGTGATGGAAGCAATTACAATTTATAACCGATGTTTATAATGCAACCCTAAACGACGTGGAGATCGGTGCCTGAACTTGTTTATTATTATCTGAGAGTGTCTTGAATGTCCTACAAGTCGATAACATTGGAAAACCGATCCTGAATTTTTTTTTTTCAGACTCAAAGGCGAAACTGTAAAGAATAAAAAATCTGCATGAGTTTCCCAATCATCCAAACTAAGTGACACGACAAGGCCGGCCGTAGGCGAATATCGTGCCCACTACTACTACTGCACAAGCGATATGTTATTTTAGCCGCTTGCTCCTAAAAAGCTATTTACAATGTCGCTCAAGGGTGTTTGCAACGAAGTGGAACTCAAGCGCTATCACAATTGTACAGTACTCTTTCGTGTATCTGTTCGAAACTTGTAAGTTAGCCTTCTAGGTAAGCATGGTGAATTGCGTTATCACTGCAAACGGTAACGCCCAGAGGCATTCTCGTTTTTGTGGGCTATGTAGACTTATACAGCCTGATGTGCCGCGGCATACAGTTAAGTAAGATTCTCAGTCCTTTACAAAATGATCCTCTTTGCTCCTTTTGGGAGTGATTTATTTTATTTATTTTTATTTAGTGCAATCCTGGTTTGATCCTAAATTAAACGAATACAAAATCTTGCACTTCTTAATATATGATTTAAAATATAATAGCCTAGTCCAGCCCCGCTTTGACTGTTGCATTGTTGTATGGGGCAAGTCACCAAAGCTTCAGAGATCTCAAAATCGTGCAGCCCATATTTTGACGTCCGCTCTCTGCTCGTTATCGAGTCTTCTATCCTACAATAGCGGCAAAAATTCATGGTGTAACCCCAGTTCCCCCTCCCCCACCTCCCCCACTCTCTTCACCACGGGCGGTAACGCAACCCGAGTATTGAATGATTACATACAGGAGGATGCATTCAAATCTCTTTTCGTCATCGACTCTCCTTTCAAGACAGACCTACTGGATCATAATAACTGTAGCCACTGAGTACCATACTTGTGCTTCTGTACGATAACCACGAAAGTTTCAGCGGTAAATTCCCATAATATCATCAGGAACTACAAGGTCAACAACTGAAAATGAGTGGTAAATATAATCACGAAGGACAGAAATCAACTTATCATTATTTAATGGTCAGGAAACGAAACACCGTATTTGGTTTCAACTAACCGAAACAAGGGGAAAAACTGCCATTTGAGGACTTCAATGCGTTTTCCCTTGTTGTTAGGCGGAAAATATTCATCAACAAAGCATCAAAGTGTCAGGCAACAAGACTCGGACTGGAATGTGAAGTGTGTCACGCAATAATTAATTCGTGAAAATAGCCAAGAATTTGTTCGAACTTATTTCTCTATATCGCGTTGTGCCGCAAATTTTATTTCATAATTCAACAGAAAAGGTCTTAATCTAAAGCTAGAATGGCAATTTAGCCCTGGTCTATTTGCCACAGGTGAAAAATAAGGCAAGATTTAGGACCATATTTTCGCGACGTTTGCATAAATTATTGAAGGTGTTCTATAAATATTGTAGCTGTCTTCCAATTTTGAACAAGAAAGCAACCAAATGACATGTCAGCAGTAAGAACTGATAAAAATTGACTGAATGTGTACAAATGTTGGGGGTTTTATCGGTGCGAAGTATTTTTAACAAACGTTTAATATCCTGTATTAGAACTCGTGAAAAATGGCCGTTTCAACACTTATTGACACTAGTAATCGGATAAATGCTCCAAAGTGGAGAGAAACAAACTTTCTGATCCTTTTAACTGCATTTTAGTAGTAAGGATAGATAGTACTACCTGTGACAGAAATATGAAGGAAAACTATTTTGGAGTCCAAAATCGAGTGGAACGGTTTAAGGGAGACGGCCTCTTAATTTCCTGCATTACATTATTTAACAAGAAGTTGCTACTGCAACTTAAAACCGCGCTTATATTTTCTTCGTAATTAACACCTTTTTTTCTCAAAAGTCACTGTTTAATTTAATCGTTAGCACTATGAGTAAAAGACTAGCAAAGTAGTCACGCGAGTCACACAATCTGAGGGCTACGTTATCCCCGGCTATCTTTAGCTTTGTGGTAATGACGTAACCCCTGCACCTTCGGGCACGCCTCAATTGTTTACCTTAGAAAATATTTAATTTTCCTTCAAATCTCTGAACTCGCTTTGATTAAAACAGCCAACTGAAGTTTAGGCAACTTCAGTTGGCTAAACCCACAAGAGATATTCGCAAAATTGCAAACAAATTGATGACCGTCGTTTCGGGCGAAATAAACTTGCAAAGAAAGCTTAATATTATCTGTCACGTAGCAAAAGTGAAAGCTGCAACATCAGCGCATTCCATGGCTGACGCAATACCTTTTTTTGTGTAATCAATATTCCTCTTGAATCCAACGCTTCGATAACCTCGCCTTTAAAACTTAACCCCATTGCTAATTGCTTATTAACAACATTCTTCCTCAAAAGTCACGGTTAAGATTATTTTTTTATACACTATTCATGAGTTAAGGACTAGTTAAGCAGTCACGCGAGTCACTCAATCCGTGGCTTACGTTATCTTCAGCTATCTTTAGCTAGGTGTTTTTTTCCCTACTAATGACGTAACCTCTGCAAGAACAGGCATGCTCAATTGTTTACCTTAGCAAATATTTAATTTTCCATCAAATCTCTGAACTCACTCCAATGACACAGCCAAAAGATCCACTTCAATTGCCTAAACCCACAAGAAATACTCGCAAATTGCAAACAAATTGATGACCGTCGCTTCTGACGAAAAAAAACTTCAAGGAATATACAATCTTATTTGTCATGTGGCGAAAGTGAAAGCTGCAACATCAGCGCATTCCATGGCTGACGTAATACTTTTTTTTAGGATTTCAATATTCGCTTCGAATCCAACGCTCCCATTAAACCCAAAGAAAATATATTTCATATACAATAAAGAAAAGAATATCCGTAACATTTTCCGTACATTAATGTTTCAACAGCTTTTGGCGATTAAACATCACAGGTTGCGTGATTCAATGTTCCGATCGCAATTTGGCCGAGTGGAGGTTTGGGTCTGGTCACCGACAAAAAAAATACGACTAATAAATCCCGTGCAGAGCAAGAACCGCGCTCGGCCCATGGCCGCGCGTTTAATTAGCATGTGGTCTGTTATCATTTAGATGAAATGTGACGAAGTGAACACTTCTGAAGAGGAAGAAGATGAAGAGATCCTTCATTTGAAAGAAGAACTTGAAAGAAAGAGATGGGAGAAAAAACAAGGAAAACAATTGCTGGAGCAGGCTGCCTTTAGTGATGAAACCACACAATCAACAACTTCAGAACCGAGCACATGGACAAACTCATCAAGTAAGTCTGATAATAAAAAAAGTATAGATCTCTTATTGTGTTGGAATTGAAAATATGAGTACCATCCATGGCAGACAGAGTAACTGCAAGAGATGTTTTGTGATGAACCATAATAGTCATCTCACAAAAATGCACACAGTTACTGTAACTTTAAAGGTCAAATGAACCAAAATTTCGAATTTTTCTGTTTTTAGGCCAACTTGTTGATTAAGAACCAAATAAACATATTCCGAAGTTTCAAAGTAATTGGACTTTGCAAAACAGAGAAATTTCAAGTTGAAAAATGCTTATTTTAGGCCTTCATAATCGTAGAGCGCTCAGGAAAATTGTCGAGAAATTTTCGGAACTTAAAACTGTGACGTCATTATTGGTGTGCTGTGAAATTGCGGGAAATTCAAAGTCTTTCAGTGATGAAGCTCACAAGAATGGGACATCATGGCGTTTTGTGCAGCGCCAAACTGCTTAAATAATTCTAAGTCGAAAGTAAATACGTTTAAGTTTCCAGCAAATTCAAAGGTCAGGAAACAATGGCTTTTGAAAATGAAAAGAAAAGAATTTAAGCCAGACAAGAGCTCTCGCATTTGTGCGGTTCATTTTACCGAAGACTGCTTCAGAGAAAATCTGGCGATATGTAGGTTTCTGGTTCTGATTTCAAGCCGCTCAGACTCCACCTCAAAGAGGATGCTATGCCGACTAGTTTTTTTGTTCAGAAAAGAAATCACGGGGAAGAATGCCCCCCGAAGCACAAAGGTCCCCCTGTCCGTTCGGCTTTTGTTAAACAAAGGAAGTTAGAGGTATGCATTTTGCGCCTTTCTTATTCTACATATAGAGCTTAGACAGAGTATTTGTTATGGTTATTAGCACTTTTACTTTGTTGGTTTGGCTGGTCGTGATCAAGTACTAGAATTTGAATTCGTTAGTTCAATATCCTCGCCAAATAATTTGCTTCCATGCACGTGCACATGCTTTTTGATGCGTATAAAATTATGCTTCAAAGGTTGTATTTAGGTTGGGTTTACAACCGTTAATTTCGAGCACTAAATAACAGGCACCGGCTAAATAAATATGGACCAAAAAAACAGCTAACACAAACAGAACTCACAGTGTCCACAGGAACAGTGTGTAAACGCTCTGTACTTATTTCAACATTGAATTTTCCTTCAGTTGAAAAATAAAACGACACGAATTTATTCATTGAAAGTTTTAGCCTGCGTGATGCTTTTGCGGTTTCGAATTTGCATTGAGAAATATCCTTACATTCAAGTTAGACTTTTGAGTACAAATTTATTTTTGTGTTTTGTGTGACTCTCGAGTACATATATACGGAAAAGAAACAGTGAATTCAATCTTGGATGTGGCTTTTGGCCACATCCTATGCAAGCCGCACACGTCCTGATAAGAATTACGTGCAAATCCAAAAATACTGCATTTCACTTGGGGTATATAACAAAATTAATTGTTCTATACCAAGCTGAGCAGACTGATGATTTTTATACGCCATCCAGTGTTTGAAAACCTCCTGTACAATGCTTACAATTTTACTCAGTGCTTTGATAATTATTAATCTTTGAAACTGGATTCCATTGTTAGTAGTAAAAAATATAACAACAATGTTTAAGAAAAGCTTAGATCCTTTCAGAATTATTTGAATTACTCAGACCGACTGAAACTCTCAAACTTTACATTATTCGCTCTTTAAACGACGATCGTCTCTTCGATCACAAATTAAAGCCATAAAATAAAACTATTACGTCACAAAGTTCAAAGCTCGATCCATTCCTTCCATTTCAGTGTACGGTCATTTTGGAAACGTTTTCGTGAAGTCTTCGGAAATCTTCATAGTTTTTGCTATAGTTCACGTTTTAAGGCTCAGAAAGCAAAATTTCACCTTAAGTTTACTTAATAATGAATTCTTCTAGCGTTTGGTTGCTTTAAAATCTCGAAAGAAAAAATGTCGAAATTTTGGTTCATTTGACCTTTAATGTTGGAGTAACATACACTGTACTTAGTGAAGAGCTTTTCATTATATAATTTAGGATCTGCATGTGAGAGTGACAATGAACTTAGTCCTGATTGGGAAGAGATTGCTCCATCTGGTAAACAACTCCAGGAATACAACACTGACATCCGTGTGCCCACTGCTACACTCGCGTCAATCACAGACTTTGATCCTTTGTCAGAAGCAGGAGATAATGCAGATATCAAGCAATCCTCTCAGCTCTCAGCTGAGACTGTAGCAAAAAGTCTACTGCAGAAGTTTGCCAACAGGAAGCACCCAGCTGCGTCTGAACTGCAATGGTTAGTTTCATTTCAAGATGCTCCTCAGTGCTTGCTTCCCCTACCGCACGCTGTTGCAGTAGCACCAGATGATATTCATGAAGTTGAAGCCTTCACACAGAAGTCTGTATCCAAGCAAGACTTGTTACCAGTGAGTAAATTAACATGATAATTTGCGTGTCAGTTATTACACTTGTATCAATCCTTTGATAACTTTATAGTTGTAACCAGAAATCAGTAACCAAAAGTGTTGCAAGAAGTCATTATAAAATGACATTTTGGTGGGGGGCAGTTTGTGACACTCAGCCACTTGCTCTCTTATTGACTCTTAAAAGTAAACACCAATTATAATTAGGTATCATATTTCTCTACACAGCTCCACACAGTAAACCTGCCCTTTTGAGAGAAGTGCATGATTGTGTATTTACTTCTGTAATCACTGACATATCATACTTCCACACATACATAAAAGGAAAGTGAACTACATGTATTGTCAAGATTTTTAAATGTTAAAAAAAAAGACAAAGTGACAAAATTGAGAGCCAAAAAAACTAGGTACAGTCAACTCTCTAAGATGGACTCCGTCAAGACCAGCTTCAACTTTTCGTTTTAGAGAGGTGTCCATCTCATGGGGAGTTAAGTTACAATAAAATGTCTGACAAACGGCAGGGACGGGACCTACACAAGGTGTCCCACTTTTATAGGCGTCCGTCTTGTAGAGGTGTCCATTAAGCAAGAGTTGACTGTACATTGTGCTGTGTTATAAGAGCATCATTTATTCTTCAAATTTACTGAAACAACAACCAAGCTCAATAATCGCTTTTTCATGCCACGGTATTTCCATCTGTAACATGGCAAAATTGGCAGGTAAAAATCACACTTAATGTTATAAAAACACTACCTAATTTATTTTGTTTTTAGAAATAGTTTCACTAGACCTACATTTTGGCCAAGTTTGAGAAGTTTGATCTTTTGCACACCTCTAGGCAACATTTGCTGATGCCAGCCCTTAACCCTTTAACCGGCAATCGTACATATTTGTACGAAAAGCACCAGCAATGTTTTGAAAATTTGCAGCTTTCACAGATCTGGAGATATGATAGTAATAATCTCTTGTTACGACAAAGTGATAAATTTTGAAGCGTTTAAAGCCAATTAACTGGCTACAGCTCTGGCTTTTCGTTTCATATGGCTATTTGTTCTGCAGGAAATCCAAACATGCTCATTTTCTACTTCATTCGAAAACAACAAAAAACACACATCTTTGCCTTCAAATTTTTTAATTAAAAAACAATTCTAAATCTAAAATGTTGCATTTACAGCAGACGTTAAGCCTTCTACTTTTCGTTCAGTAAGAAAATTTGCCATCAAACCTTCAACGGACTGAACAATTACCATTTGATTGGAGCTATGCTTGCCAACCCCCAGATTCTCCTATACCTGACCGAAAGGAATGCTTAGGAAATTAGACACTTCAGCGGCATGCAACACAACCTACCTCCATTTCATGTGTTTTTTATAAGTGTCGAGCCAGCCAATTCTACCAGCAAAATATTGCACCGATTACACCGGTTTCTTTCAGAAGTTTGCCTCTACCCACCATTCAAGCTTCATGATGCCAGCCTGGGGGTTTCTGCAGTGGAAAATGGCTCTAAAAACACTTATAAACCAAAAAATTACCAGATTTGAGCCGAACTGCTCGGCTTATCGAGCAAGCAACGGCCGAATGCTGACGTCACAATGAAAATTTGAGCCCTCGGTGTTACTAAACAGCGCATAGTTTCAATTAAACTTCTTATATGCGATCACGAAATTGTAGAGACTGCCTATGCTCAGAAAAACTCTTAAAAAACACAAATAAATTTGCCGGTTAAAGGGTTAAGAAACAGAAGTTATGTGGAAAGTTGCATGGTATAGATTTCACTGGTTTTATATTTAATTTCAGTGTCGCATAAGAGGAAACTCAGAGTGGGCTCCTCCCAGAGCACAGATTATTTTCCATGCTCACAAACCTCCCAGGTTTGTATATATATTCCATTTACATAAGCATGAGCTGTCAGGACTGTCCTTTATAGTACAAAGTTCACACTCGCAGATGGTTTAGTGGGATGTTCAGTGCTAAAGCACCATAGAGCTATTATCCTGGATACGGTACCTGAGCTACGTTACTATTTTGCATGGAGTATGCGTTGGGGAAATGTTAGCATTGAAAGCGATTTGCGATGCATTAACCCCAGCGTATCTAATCGAACAGTTCGGTAATCGAACCCAATCGAACACCAATAGTTTGATTGCCGAACTCAATCGAACATAATCGAACTCACAATAAAATTTTGCCAATCGAACACAATCAAACGTTCGATTACCGAACGATCAGTAATCGAACTCAATTGAATGTTCAATTACCGTACCCTTGTTCGATAGGACAATATTCACATCGCATGATAGGCACATGGTCTGTAGAAATTCAGTCTTAAGGTCAAATCACTGCTAGCTTTCCCCTTCCCTTTTCACCCGGCTTTCAGTAAAAATGTCGAAAACATCAGGAAGAGACATCCAAGGAGACCCGGGAGGACACTGCACATATCAAGATTTCATGTAGTGTAAAAGGCTACCAAAATGTCAGTTCAGTGAAGATATGGGAGAAGAGTTTCTCATCTATAAGAAGATTGGCTCCAATCTTTCTGTCTGTCTTTTTGTCTGTTTACAATCACATCGAATATAATCATATAAGCCATTTCCTGTCAACACTCACAGTACATCCCGGAGTACATTTGTATCAGTCGTTGACACTGACTTTGTTCTGTTCTGTTTCCACAATTATATTCAGCATGAAGTTATTTTTCTTTATTCCCATTAAATAAAGGCTGATAGTGACTATACCCTACGCGTTTTACTAGTTTCCGGTGTCAAGAGATACTGTCCGAACAAAATTGCATCGGATTAGTTCAATTTTGTTCAGTTGGTTCGAAAATCGAACTCACAGCAAAATAGATGTTCGCTTTTGCGGAGGCAGGATGGCCGAGTGGTTAGAGTGCCGGACTTGAAATCCGGAGGTCCCGGGTTCAAGTCCCGTTCTGACCACTATCTGAATTTGTTCTCGGTTGTCCCGAGTTCAAATCCTCGGTCATGCTTTTAAATAACCAACTGGTCTGCCTCCAACCAGTTGGGATTTTTAATCA
Source organism: Meandrina meandrites (assembly GCA_963693305.1). Lineage (NCBI taxonomy): Eukaryota > Metazoa > Cnidaria > Anthozoa > Scleractinia > Meandrinidae > Meandrina > Meandrina meandrites. The sequence continues at coordinate 14,123,225 of OY855911.1, read as the reverse complement.
TGTTATGTTTATTTAATATTTGTTTCATATACACGGCCCCACAAGCTTCTAGCTTTAAACACAAACCGTGTATAAATAAATTTGCTTTACCTTTACCTTTTACCTTTTGTTCGATTGCTGAACCCAATCGAACACCAATTTTTCGATTGAGTTCGATTGGATTTTTGTTCGATTTTGTTCAATTAGATACGCCAGGATTAACCCATTGACTCACAGTCCAGAAGGCTTTTATTAGCGCGCACCCACTCCCCCCCAAAAAATTCCTGGCTCATTTACAGCATTTAACACAAACGTGCGAGTGGGAAAAATATACCATATGCGTACTAAATTCAGATAAATAATTCCTTTCTGAAGTAAACTTTTATTACAACTAGACATGCTGAAAGACCAATTCATGATTTGAAATGTTAATTATCAACCTTGATAAATTGATCCCAAACCAAACTTGAAGACGGTGAAAATAATTTCTTCACCTCCGCGCGTCATTTTAACAACTCGCAAAAACATGAACTCTTTCTACAAAATATAACACTAATTCAAAACACTCTGGTGAAAGGTAGGTTTTCATTCTGTACAACTGTCACTGACATTTATTTAACCACCAGTGGTATTATCGTGGTACAGAAAAGCGGTAATTGGGGATAATAATTTGCGAATCATGCTGCCGTGAGATAGCAGAAAACTACTGAATTCCTTCCACAAAATTAACACTCAGATTGCTTTTTATGCTATCCATCACTATAACTAATAACAAAAAAATACTTGTTTGCATTTTCCGAATGGAAAAGGTCGTAAACTGAACACAATTATTAAATAAACAACAATGCGATGGTAAGTCGGCCGCACGCTGCATATCAAATGTCACCATGTGCTTTTCAAATCAATACACTTCAGAAGCGAAGACCTAAGACCCGTACGAAAACGAAGACCCATACCCATATGAAAGACCCATAAGAAATCAGTGAGTGCTTTCCATTTACATGGAATATTCGGTGAGAATTTTTCGACAGATGGAACATTACAATTATTTCAACACGTAAACGGAATGGAAAGATGCTGTTCCTTTTGAAAATTCCATTCTCACCGATAGCACTGTGGGAGCCTAGGTCACAAGAAACATGGCAATCGATGGTGAAACTTTTCTACTGGAGAAAGTTCAAGAGAAAACTTAATTTGAATCAATTCAACGGGTAAATTTTCGAGTTGCGTGACGGAAGTGACAATAATAAAGGATAGAATTTAGACATTTTAGTGTGTGGTATCGCTGTAAATTTTTAAGCCAATAATGATGAATAAAAATTTATGATACTGAAGCAGACGAGTACTGAGAACGTATTGATCAAGTTTCATTTGAAATCCTACAAATATTTGTCTTAAATTTTGAAGTGTCGTGTTTTTGAAGCACTAAAGCTTTTCAGTGTAAAGCAATGAGTTTGCCTCGCTATACGAGTAAAATTAATTAATGAAGGTCATTATTGATATGACTACACAAAAGAAGCACTAACAAAACCTTTATTTACTAAATTTAGAAAAATCTATCATTCATTTAATAACCCAAACTGAAACAAACAACTCTAAGTTAAACTAGATAACCTCGAAAACTGACGAGATCTATACAGTATGTAACCCTGTTTGCCAAGTATACGACACTACACTGTTTAGTACTGTTTGTTCATTGGGTTAATTCAATAACTTGTGCAGAGTTTAAATATTGTTGACGGGCCTGCACGAGTCCTGCTGTTCGCAAGTAGATGATTGGGATCCCATGATTGTATATCCTTTATAGCTTAGCTTTGACAAGGATGTCTTTTAGGGATTTTCCTTTGCGATATGATAGGCTCCTTGGCTCCTTGAAGATATTTCTTAGTTGTGGTTGGTTCTGTATCAAGTGCCACTTACCCATGAGTATTTCTTTTATGTTAGGAAATGCCGCGTGGTATTGCGTGACAGAGGGTAGAATTTTCTTTTGTGCGGTTTTGTTTTTATTTTTCAGTGACGTTTTTCTTTCAGAAAATTTGACTTCTGAGATATGTTTTTGTACTGCTGCTGCTAGGTAACCTCTATTCTTAAGGCGTATGGCAAAATTTCTAATGTTTTCCTCAAAAGTAAGTTGTGAGGAATTTGTTCTTAGAAGCCTCAACGCTTCCCCTCTAATAAAGCCTTTCGTGACGCCCAGCGGGTGACATGATAAAAATTTGTGTACTGAAAGGTCTCTGTGGGTTTGAAATGTGTTCACACATCAAGTATTAGTCTCCTTCGATTCGCAGCCGCTTTTTGGGACGTCACGCTTTTTGGGGGAGCGTTGCATGACATCCCAAAAAGCGGCTGCGAAGGAGACTAATCAAGTATAGACTCTTTGAGGAATCTGTCACCTTACACTATAGTGTCCAAGAAAGTCGTTTCTGTTTCTGATATTTCAGCCATGAACTTGATAGTAGGGTGAAAGCTGTTTGCCCTCAAGAGAAATTCTTCTATTTTGTCGCTGTTTGTGTCCCACATTGATATGATGTCATCAATAAATCTTTTCCAGATAATGAGAGTTGTGTTACTTTGTCTCAGTATTTCGCGTTCTATTTTGGCCATGAAAATATTAGCAAATGCTATGGCCATTTTTGTGCCCATCGCTGTTCCGTGAGATTGAAGATAGTCTTTTCCATTCAATTGGAATGAGTTTTCTTGTACGATCAGACTGAGCATTTCTCTAAGTCTTCGTTTTCGTATGGGTCTTCGTTTTCGTACGTGTCTTCGTTTTTGATGGGTCCTCGTTTTCGTACGGGTCTTTGTATTCGTATGGGTCTTCGTTTTCGTACGGGTCTTCGTTTTTGTATGGGTCTTCGTTTTCGTATAGGTCTTTGGTCTTCGTTTTCGGGGTCTTCGTTTTCATTACTACCCTTCAGAAGCCTAAAATTCCAAACGTAAACTGGGCAAATGAAAGAAACTTGAAGGAAGTTTTGTTTTAGATCAATTCTCATTTCAAGATGTAGCTACCAATGTATCAAAGCTTCAAAATTCTGCATGTTTTTGAAGCCGTGAGATCCTGCATTATTCACGCCAAAGCGTAAGTTTAATTTTAGCCCGACAGCTTTTTGCAGTCAATTTTTCACTAAGTGGCTTTACCGATCCTTCTAAAAATTCCATTTAAGTTCAAAGCAATATTGTACATTACCATTTTCCTGTCTGAAGTCTTGAGAAGCTGCATTAAGTCGTGATCAAGTCCGTGAATTGTGGTCAAAACAAAAGATTGCGTGATGAGCTAAAAATACTTCTTTCAATGAAGACACTAGAAAATAGCATTGGCCAATATCCTCTGACAGTGAAGATTCGCAGTAGCTTTAAAGCATGTAAAACTAAGCGATTCAATCGATGAATAGCACAGATCTTTGAAAAATACCTAGGGTACCTGTAGTTTGCAAAAGGCTAGACAGGCTAAATGACGAGCGATGCGTGAAAATAACACTTCAGGATCGAGAAGTGCTGACGCGTTCCTATCCAATGACGTTTTTATTGCCCACAGAGAAAAGTATTCCCTTGACAAATTAAAACAGTCCCTTGAGAGTATACAAAAATGTGGGTCAGAGAGTGCCAACCCAATGCCCCCAATTCTTACCATTTTTCCTGTACCAAGCAAAATAGTTGGAAAAACGACTTCTACAAGAACAAAAGCTTACGCTAACCAAGTGCATGGACATCTGAAGAAGCTGTGAAACAGGTGCATCGCAAAGACAGCATCTCAGGCACAAAGACAGCAGAGGATGTCAATTGATTAAAGGAACCGAGAAACACCACATTCTCCAAACGGCAAGCAGAGAAACGGCAAGAATGACTCGTCACGAAAATCCTGCCGTATATGTGGTGGAGTTCACCCGTTTGAGAAAGGAAAATGTCCTGCATGGGGTCACAAATGCCGCTAATGTGGAGGAAGAAATCACTTTGCAAAGAAGTGCAAGAAATCTGGAAAGCACGTAATAAATACTACTTCGTCAGCAGACAATAATGAAGGCATCGACTACAAAACTAGTAAAGCAATCGAAGGCGCAAACGTATGTTCTGTCAAACCATATGATAAGAGTCACTTTCTGAAGGGGATTGTTTCCAAAATGCTGATTGATGACAAGCCCATCAAGTTTCAAGTGGATTGTGGATCGTTGATAAATATCTTGGTGAAAGATGTCGTTGGCAATTACAACTAAGCACCCACTTCACATCACGCCATTAGGCGCAACAGGAATATTATCATTACGAATCCTCAAAACCACAAGAAATACTCCATGGAGTTTGTAGTGATGGAACAATTTACCCCTTTGATAGGAGCAAGAGCTGCACAGCACATGAAGCTTCTAACAATATACTGGAATAATTTCCAGTCGGTCCATTGCCCAAGTGGAATGAAGCAGTGGTTCATTAATTACTAACAGTGCAGCAAGTTGTCACGCAAAACCCAAAGGTCTTCAAGAGCCAACTCGGATGTTTCCCAGCATGGTGAAGATTGAGATCAACAAGAATATACGTACAACCATTCGTAACACCAATAAGAAGAGTTCCCACGACACTGAAGGAGAAATTCACAAAAGAAATAGACAGACTTCAGAGCCTAGGAGTAATTGCCCCTATAGACAAACCCACTCCATGGGTCAGCAGCATTGTTGTGGCAGAATTTGAATAGACCTAAGACCTCTAAATGCAGCTTTTAAGCACGAGTGTTATCAGCTACCTATCGTCGAAGATATGTTATCTCAACTGGGAGAAGCCAAGGTACTCTCCACCGTTGACTTGCATTCGGGCTATTTGCATTGCATCCTTGATGAAGAGTCCGGTCTATTCACCACCTTTGCAATACCTTTTGGTGCAGGCTCCCATTTGGATTATCTGTATCCTCTGAAATATTCCAGAAAAGAGTCAATCAGGCTCTGGTCAGCTGCTGACATAGTGGATGACTTCTTTATAGATAATCAAGTTATCAGTTTTATATACAACTCTCATAATGGGTTCCTCACTTGTCGACCTGGTATCAAGGCCTTGGATAGGATTGGCCAAGTCGATGTAGTATTTATTGACTTTTCAAAGGCTTTTGATCTCGTCTGTCATGACATTCTCTTGACCAAACTTTATAAATATGGTTTTCGCGGAGACCTGCTTGATTGGTGCAGAGATTATTTAACAGATCGTCAACAGCGTGTTGTAGTGAAAGGAGAGGTTTCCGATTGGCTACCTGTAACCTCTGGTGTCCCACAAGGTTCTTTTTGGGAACTTTATTTTTCATAGTATATATCAATGATTTACCTGGGGTAATTAGTAAGGGCAGTTCAATCGCTTTATATGCTGATGACAGTAAAATGTACAGGGTTATTAATGCTAAGGAGATGCGTCTAATTTTCAGAGTGACAGATAAAATATCAGAATGGTGTAAGAGGAATAAGATCATAATGAACACTAAGAAATTTAAGATCATGCACATAACCAGGAAAAATCACCTTTGGGGAATATTAATTTTTATTGAAAGAAAGTGTCAATATAATGTGCACAAAGATTTAGGATTGTTTACTGCCAGTGATCTCTCATGGAATCAACATATAGACAAAATTACTGCTAGGGCTAATAGAATGTTAGGATTGGTTAAAAGAACTTGTGGAGATCTCAACCCTCAACCCTAACCCTAACCCTAACCCTAACCATTTATTGGAATATTCATGCGAAACTTGGAACCCTCATACAAAACGTAACATTGATAAATTACAGGCTGTTCAGCGAAGAGCCACCAGATGGATTACTAAGTCTGATGATGATTACGATCTTAGATTATCGAAGTTAAAATTGTTGTCTGTATTTAATAGGAGGTTTATTAGAGGTGTATTTATTAGAGATATTACATTTTTCTTTAATGTAATTAATGAGCATTATGATATAGATATCTCAGACAAGCTCATATTTTGTAAGGACAGAAGCACAGGGCACAACTTGAGGAAAAATGTCACGCAGGATCTTGTCCCAAATCTAAGTAGGACTAATGGTTTTAAATATAATTTTTTAACCGTGTTGTCAATGAATGGAATACATGTAGTTTACCTAATTATATTAGTGCAACTTTGAAAAGGAATGTTTTAAGTTTTCTTATGGATAATTAGAATATTTGTATATTTGTATTTGTATATTTCTATATATTTTAAATTTTAATAGGTGGGGACATCCTTAGTATGGTTTTTGCTCATCTGTAAATCAAGTTCGAATTAGACGTTCCCAATTCTTTTTTCTTTCCAAAAAGGAGGGATGTTACAATATGTAATCTTGAGATAGCGAGTGACTTGTGAAACGTCTTATTATCATGACCTTTGCCCAAATAAACACACTTCGTTCATCTCATGCTTGCGTGAGTGCCCCTTTTTGAACATGAACTGCAACACCATGACCAATCATGTGATCAGTATTTTGCGTAATATTTCAGGAGGAAAGCCCTAATGAGCCAGCAAAACTTTAGGTGTGCTGGTTGTGGTATGGCGGTAGCTGCAGGTTAGTTTCTTTTGGCTTTTTTTAATGAAGGTATAAGCTCCGGGTAAATTTATTGTGGTTGTTTTATTATTAGCTGCCCTAATTATACAGTATGTGTATAAAGGCCAATTCAAATCTCCAGGTCCCCCATGGCCAGTAGACAAGTTGTCAACCTTCCAGACGCGAAGGATTGCGCAAAAAGTATGAATTGTCACACCGACTTTCACCGATTTGAAGAAAAATTGGGAAAATTTTATTGTTTGAAGCATTTTTATGATTGCATCAGCATAGTTTTTTGTGGTTTCAGTTTCTTCTTCAAAAGTGAAACCTCTATGTCATTGTCTGCAGTATAAGTAAGTGCGACATTCCGAAAGCTGATGTAATGCCAACGGGACCCGGATGCAACAGTCAATGTTTTATTTACGAGTCTGGTGTATTTTTGTGACAGTTGTTTACCGTTGGGCCTAGGAATGAGGTTTGCAAAGTTGCAGTTGATATTTCTTCGTATCAATTACATGTAAAACGTTGAACCCACGTTAAGATGAGATAAAGAAGTCTCTCGATCAAAATGAAAGACAAACGGCGTTTTATTCATCACTGATGTGCCAGCTCTGGTAAATAATAAATTCTCATGGTTATTATGTATGCGAAAACTTGTACCGTCATTTTCAGAGCCAAATTGGTAACAAACAGGGAACAAAAATTGTAGCTATTTTGCGCTTTGATAAACCTTTCGAAAGAGGTGCTTCTCGATTTGATCTGTGTGGCACTTTTTAAATGACGGCTTTGGAGCATCACGGTTTAATCGAAAACACAGTAAACACACCACCTCATCTTTGAAAATCAACCATGCTAAAAAATGGGACAGCTCTCAAATATGCAAGATCAAAATTGATTATCTTCGCGTTTACCCATGTGCATCACAAGGCTTGCTTGTCTTACGCTGTGAAAGAGCGAATTCATGTATAAATAAAGAAATTGGAAGGAACCAATCACAACCTTATGTATGACAAAAGTGAACGTTCTCAATTTAATACCGGTAATTTAATGAGCAGCGTTGTTAAGTACAGATTGAACACTTCTCAACTCTACTTTCCATATGAATGAAATTTTTTGTTTGAAATTGGTATATTTCAACAGAAAGGCTATTGTAAATAATTTTGTTTTTAAGCCTTTAGACCATGAGACATTATGATATGGATAAGAGTAGCCACGAAAAACTACATGCACCTCCGCCAGTAAGACACTACCTCTCTGAAACCTCTATTTTCATTCGCCTGCTGTAAACACTACCTTTATTGTTATTCAGGGCTAGGGGCATTGTTATGACCTGTTATGTATTGTGTTCGGAACCAATGAAGTAACTTGTTCCGAGAGGTAGTGGTCGACCCACCTCCGCGAGTGCCGTTTATTTTGGTTGCCATATTTTTAAGTATACACAAGGTAACTTCCCGGTACAAAATTGGCGATGTCCCAGATTTGGATTTTGTGGCTTTGGCGTCTCTGTAATTTTATGTGTAACTGTTCACTGTACTCTGTGTAAGTCAGTATTTATCTTGAATTTAAAAAATATAATTATTTATTTTTTCCAAGAGGGCACGGTAATGAATCCTGCAATCTGATTGGTTCTTAGCGCAGGCAAGATTCTCCTATATCTGCCCACGGGCAACGGTAACGCTTTCGTCAGTTTGATTTGGCGGCGAGACGAACGTTTTGCTCTCCAAAATCGAGGTAGTTGCTCAGCAACCATTGTAAATGTAAAGGGCAAATAAGCAGTGGAATAAAAGGCGTTGAAGTTCTCCTAAAGGCGAGTATTGATTCTCTTTATTGACAAAATCAATTTATACCAGAGGTATATATTTTTCCCTGCAGACTACATAAAGCGATTTCGGTATTGTCACTATCTGGGGAAATATTTCTGCAGTACGTGTCACAGCAATGTTTTGGAAGTTATTCCAGCTAGAGTGATAAGGAAATGGGACTTTACCAAGTATCCTTTAAGTGTGCACAATAATAATAAATTGAGTTTTGACGATAAATGATTCTTAAAAACAAAAATGCAAAAAAAGTTTATTTTTCACCCTATATCGTACTTTGTTTGTCAATATCTATAAATCAGTCATGACATGGACATTCTCTGTTGCTTCAGGATCATCAGACCTTTTAGCTGCAGGTGGGGTGCTAGTGCAGCTGGTTGGGGGGGGGGGGGCTCTTTCACTGTACCCAACTCCATACTCCTTGGTACATGACTTAGTCCCATAACTCTTCCCACATATAAAGGAAATAAAAGCCTTGCGTTATACGTGCAAGTCCTAGAATTTATCTGTCATTTATCTTTTGGTTTTTAGCCATTTGCAATATTTTATAGCAAACATAGTCCGTTTGCATTCAGGTAATTTTACCCTGCGTTCCCTCTTGATGTGTTGATGACTACAGTCAAACCTGGACACCCAGTGGATCAAACAAAGTGTCCTGTTCTACTGATAGAGTAAATGTCTATACGAACATGCTACAATCTTGAAAAGAAAGTCTGGCGTTATTTTACTTTTGCTACCAAGGAAATATGGAATTAACTAAAGATTAAAGCGTACATGTAGTCTATAATGTACATTCTGTTTCAAATGTTTGGTTTGGTTTACTTCCATAACGTTCCATCAGATATGAGGTTTCGAACTTTGCAAGAGATTTATTACATAGAATACACTTTGACGCTTTGTTCAACCTCATGGATCTTAATCCATCATTATATAAACGCTTCCGCGTTTTGGACGGATTGAAGGTAATTATGAATTTCGTTTGTTAATCTAACTTGTATTTCTTTGAATTCCTTGCTCTGAATCTTGTACGCACCCTCTTTCAATTGCAGGATATCCGAAGACGACTTCATTTCTTTAAGACCTTCATTCAGACATGTCGAAAAGCAAACAAGTACGTTTTTTTTTTTCAGTTGCCTTTTCTGAACCTTACTTATCAAATAAATATGAGTTTATAAAGTTTTCCGTTATTCAAAGAGAATGTGATTTTTATTTCTTGGCAGATTAGCAGAAGAGTTCAGTAAATTGCCAGATCATATCTGCAGAGAACCACATCTTTATTCCATTCACGACCTTTTACAGGTGACATAAGGAATTGTGTTGGATATTGTATTTTTTCTAGAAATGATAGTTCCCTTTTCGGATTACTAGGGTTCCTAATATAAACCTCGTGGATCACATATTGCACAAAAACGAGCACGGTGACCCCAGGAAAATAAAGAACACATTTCTGATTCTCAACATGAAATTTTGAAAGCTGGTTTATTTATTTCAGCAGCAGCCTTAGTGTTGTAAGTAGGGTATTAAACTTTTCTTTAAATCACGATATATTGTAAACAACCGTATGTAATTTTAATTAATGCTTCTGTCTGTTTGCTTGTCCTAATTTACCTGGTTATACAAGTAGCTCATTGCTGCCTAAAGAAAGCACTCCATTGCCTTATCTTGTATAATTTGTTAGACAGGATAATATTCGATGAATGCCTTGCAAATCGTTAGACTTCCACCTTGAGTACAGCGAAGAAGGAGTTTAATCCCCGAAAACCCTGTGTTTATAGTACAGCGGTCTATCATATCTTTTGACAACTGTTTCAACTTTTGACATAATAGTGACGATGGTAATCATTTTCCCTGTCATCGTCATCATTATCATTATTATAATTATAGTGCTCATTAAAACGTGCATGCCTGATCAGGATAACCTTAAACTTCCAGTCATAAGTCATCATAATTTATGCCTAAGTATTTCACTGATTTTGTTCTGTGTCCTGCAGGCTCATCATGGAGATCTACTTGTCTTTCTACGGAATTTAGCAATAGAATCCCTGACTCATATCAACCACTGTCAGGTATGACATCAGCCATCCAACCGAATGGCTGTAGCTACAATGTAGCGAACGCTGCCATACAGTGACTAGGATTAACTGGGCCTGGGGCGAGCCTGTTGCCGGTTGTTGTAATGGGCCATGTTTTTTTTAGTTTTTGTCAGCGAGTTCCGCAGCAGGAAGAAAAACGGGCTGGGCGAAAGAACCACATTTTCTAGTAAAATATTGAGTGAAAACGTCAAGAACTCGGATTTAAGCCTCTGTAATTGTAATTTTCCAATTTTTTACTAGAACAAACTTAGAACAACATTACATGTAATATGTGCAGAGAAAAATGTGCTGATCCCTGTACAATTCAAGCGAGTATGTGCAGCCATTTCTATGACGCACATGACTGTTTCCCAATGACACTGGAAATGGCAGGTAAATTGTAAGAGAACAGTTTTGAGGGACTGTCACACACGAGTTTAGTCCATTATTTTAGGTTTTGGCCAAATACTCGCTATAAAATTTAATGTTTGCACGAAATAAGTGGAAAATGTTTTTCTCATTGGGACCTGGGAAAGGGTCATGAGACCTTTGGCGGGCAGCTGTTTTTGTTGCGTCCGCCATTAGTGACCTTTTCCCACCCACCCACCCAAAGAATTGTAGTTGGCGCTGTATGTTTTGTTAGCTTTGCCATTGTGTAATTTTCCCTATGATGCTTGATGTACATGTATGGGTTTGTTGAGTTTGTAATAAGGGTCAGGTTGTGTCAAGTGTGTGAGAAGCAGGTTTTGTTCTTGTTGCATGTGCGGAATGTCGTCGTGGATAATTCCTTACAATTGTGTTCGCTGTCTGTCCCCTTAGAATTCAATATAAACGCTCACCACTTGAGGTGTTCTTAGTGATTTTCTGGATTTTATCATGAAGTAATTCTCTTGGTTTGTGAATAAAGCGAGATCTGTAATGATCTAAAACATCCACGCCAACACAATTATTAAACATGGGAAGAGTATTTGTCGGCTCCGGTGCTTTGTTCTCTCATAAAGCACACTTTAGAAAAAGAAATAACAAATATGGATCTAAAATTATAATAATCATTGGCTGGTTTATAAAAGTATTTTTTAAAACTGTAAGCTTTCGACAACCAGTACTGTTGTCTTTAAGGGATAAAATGTGAAATTTAACATCATAATTTTTGGAAAAGTACTGGCCTGTGTTTTGTCTCAGATGGTCACACAACACAACCGTATTATTTTGCAGGCGCTTTTTGCTCAGTCTAAACTCTGTTGATATCTTCTACATTTACTCTGTAGGCAGATAAAATGACAGACTTGTTAGTTCTTTTTTGACTTGTTTTTGTTTTGTTTTTACTTTGTATATAGCTGTGTCTTGCCAAAGGATTTATTTGTGAATATTGCAAGAATGGAGACGATGTCATATTTCCTTTTCAACTTAACAGAGTTGTACAGTGTTCAGGTCTGTTGTTCATATTTTTCAAAACATTTTGTAATCATGCCATCAACTTACCATTCTTTTTACAGAGATCTTGGCATGATTCCCTGCATGTTTTGTTTAATCATGATTTCAATACCTGCAATATTTGCATAACTCGTTACTTTGCATTAGCAGACTTACAACCCGATCGCATCAGTGTGTGATACCACAGGTATCCCACACAAAAACGCTAATATCTCAGCTGTTTTGGGAGTGATTGAGCTGAAATTTTCCAGAGACTTCCAGAGACATAACAGATTAGTATATACACACTCAGTGATCTTGGCTATTCTAGCAATCTGATTGGTTCGCTATCTCGGGCTAATGCCGCATTATTCACTCGCTACCGAGTGGATAATGCATTATCCCATAAAACATAAAACAAAATGGCCGGCGTAAACTCGCGTTTCGCTAGCGTTTCAGAATCAAAAATAGTGCAAATAAAAGACGACAGCGAGCCAGAAAACACCAAGAAGGCAACGAACTCTGGCCTAAAACTTTTTAAAGATAAGTGAAGAAGTCATGTTTTGCAAACAAGTGTTTTTCAGTTTGTTTATCGAGATAATTACTGTGATCAATTCGACCTATCGCTAAATAGGCAGCAATTAATCTTCACGACTACAATTTGTCTCATTAATATCATTAGTAATATCATTTGTCTCATTAGTATTTTTGTAGACTGGTTTGCCTGACAGAACGAATTTCTCACCGAAATCGACGAAATAGAAAAAGAAGAATTGAAGTTTTATATCTCCGCAAGAAAACAAGACAGGTCATATTACAACAAGGTAACACTCACCTCAATTCGAGCCGCCATTGACAGGTACCTTCGCAACGAGCCAAACAACAAGCCTTTCTCGATTACTTCGAAAACTCTGTTTGATCAGTTATCAATTTCCAAGCAGACTTTCGATTAAAGTTGCCGATTTGAACTGTGTAAAAGGACCATTTTGACGAGGATTTTATCAAAGATTGTGTATTTGCCATGTTAAAAGAATCTGTAAATAGTTTTGTACGTGTTTCACGCATGAATTGAGACGTCAAATTAGATGTCAATAAAACTGCCTTTAATAGGTTTCCTTTTGAAAATGTCTAGATTGTCTGTTTTGAGATCACTTCGTGTGTATATACTAAAACAATTATTCTTTTCAATCTCGGTGAATAGCGGCAGAATATTTACCGAGCCGCGTAGCGGCGAGGTAAATATTCTGCCACTATTCACCTCGATTTCAAAGAATAATTGTTAAATAATGAAAGTTTATGAATGTCGTCTTCGATTTGATAGATTGCGCTTTACGGCGACTCTAGAGTGCCATAAGTGCCAAATTGAGAAATCCATAATTTTGTGTCTAAGGGCGCATTCGTTTAGGAATATTCTGGAATATGTTCCGGCTATTCTGCTCCTGGGAGCAGAATAGTCGGAATGGAAATCCAAATATTCCGGAATAGGAAGAGCAGCCAAACGAATGCTAACTTGCATTATTCCAATTATTCTTATTCCGGATTGATCCCAAACGAACGCGCCCTAAGTTTGCTGATCGTGGTGTTTTTGAAGACGACCGCACACCAATTCCGCAGACCGCACTGTTTGTCAAAGTTCGAGACAAAAGACCGATTTCACAAAATGAGAAAGAACAATAGAGATTTGTGATTTGTTTTCATACCAACGTGCATACTCACATGTCTCACATGATATGCAAATCGACAGCAATCAAAACTTGAACTTGCTTGAGCTATTTAATTTAAAAAAATGCGTGTCTCTGAACAACAACCAACAAACAATCAACTGAAAAAGGATCGAAAAGAACGAAATAACTGCTTGAAAATGTCACTAAACACATTTATTTCAATTTTAAGGTATGGTCTGCGGAATCGGTCTGCGGTCGTCTTCAAAAACACCAATCATGACATCACAGGTTTTTATTTTCGACAATTTTTCGAGCACTCTACGATTAGAAGGCCTAAAAAGACATTTTTCAACTTGCAATATCTCTGCGATGCAAAGTCCAATTACTTTGAAACTTCTGGAAATGTTCATTTGGTTCTTAATAAACACAAGCAAAAATAAACAAAATGTTGAGATCAGAAAAGAACAGTGTGGAGCAAAGTGCTCTCGGTTTTACAAAGAAAAAAATTACGACCTGTAAAATAAATGCAATTTTACTGTCACGTCAGTAAAATATAGTTAATGGAACGTGACGCTCGTAATCAGTAAGCCTTTCATGGCGGCGTTGTTTTCAATTAAGCTATTGTGTAGGCAAGCTCCCAAGGCCAAGCACACTCTGAGATACATTGTATTCTAGCTCAAACATTATGGCTTTGTTACCTCTAGCAGATTATAACGATCGATAGCATTGGCCAAGAATATTAAAGCACTATTCATGGCTAAGAGTATACACGTGTAATGCTAAGCTGTCCGGTAGTACAGCTCTTTCTACTGGCTTTCCCAGCAGACAAGCGTCTAGCTATAAAAGCTCAAACAAACTGTTCAGAGTTCACTTTGGTGTTCTGTTGTACAGCGCAGTTAGCACTTGCTATACTATTGTTAAAAGTTTTTCATGGCTCACCGCTCACGCCGTGCTCTGACCACAGACCCGGGAGAGGATCTCTCAAAGCTTTCCAGCGAAGTCCTCAAACTCCGTTTACAAGCCCTCAATCTTCCAGTCACGGGCTCCAAAGGGCACCTACTTAGCCGTCTCAAGCGGGCTACGCAGGGCAACGCGGTTGCACGACGGCGAAAGCCACAAAAACGTCTGTCTCAGCCCAAAGCTCGTCGTGGGCGCTCAGCGAAAAGGACCGCCATCGAGTCGCAACCATCTGACGAAGCTGAAAACGTTCTACGCAGGCGAAATGTGCCATCAAGCCTCGAACACGAGCAGGAAGACAGCGCCCTGTCGGACAGAGCCTCCTTGTCCTCGATCGAGGAGATGTTGTAGTCCGATCACGAACCTGACATCCCAACTGTACCACGTTTCCAACAGGACGCCGGCTTCAGTCCCGTCCAGCGTTCGGCGATCGAAGCGATCGTGACTCAATCGGTACACTCGGCATTCTCCGCGTTCCGAACACCGCCCGCAACAACTCCAAGCCCATTCACTCCTGGCATGGCTTCTCCTCTGGGTCTCTCGAGGCCAGTAAATAAAAGCTTGGAGGACAAGATACTCAGGGGTGAGTACATTGACTTTGCCTTGCTTTTGCCAGACAATCAATATCAATCCCAGACCCCTGAAATCCAGCTCTGCTTGGACGACTTGTCCCCAGGCCCCATGGGTTCCCCAGTCACCATGGTTAGAAGGAAAAAACCAGTTGTCGATACGTTTCAAAAGTGGCTCGACGCGTTCATGGTGTACATGATCGTCCTCGTCACCGCCTACCCATGAAGGGCACTCGAGCTGATTAAATATCAGCAAATTATTAGCAGAGCAGTTGCCAAATTTAAGGGCTTGGCCTGGCTATCGTACGACCAGCAATTCCGTCGCTGTGCGGCGTACGACTTGTCCCTAAGCTGGGATAAGGTCGACCTCGAACTCTGGACGGTGACTTTCGCAGGCCTGGCTAAGCCCCACTGCAACATTTGCTCCAGCCCTTATCACGCTGAGGATGTCTGTCCTTCTGCTGAACTCCACAGAAAACCGCGTCGTTCCCAAACCGTGTGCTTCGACTTCAACAAGTCCTCTGGTTGCCGGTGCCGCAACTGCAGCTACCCGCACGTGTGTCGCCGCTGCTACTCCAGTGACCACATCGCCCCAGACTGCACCAGGCAACAGTCCAGCCTCACTAGCAAGGCCACGAAGCCCAGCGACCATAGCAAGAAGTAAAGTAGAGCAGCAAAGGAGCCAGCAGAAGCCACTAGTATCCTCCCCTATTGACACTTATCGCTTAGAATTAGAGTTAACTAATCATCCTGATCATAATTTTGTTTTTAATCTGCTAAGTACGCTTAAGGAGGGCGCTCGCATTGGTTATTCCGGGCCACGTTCAGACCGGGTCTCCCCTAACCTTATTTCAGCAGTACAGCACCCGGATGTAGTCTCCTTGAATCTGCAAAAGGAAGTAGCTCTTGGGAGGGTAGCGGGTCCCTACCAGTCCCCGCCCCTGCCCAAGTTTCAGTGTCACCCGGTGGGCGTGGTTCCCAAAAAACATTCAACGGACTGGCGCACTATCTACCACCTCTCCTACCCCCAGGGCGATAGCATTAACGATTACATTCCAAAGGACCCCTATTCCCTTAGTTATGTCAGGGTCGACGATGCCATCCATATTCTCCAGTCCCTGGGAAGGGGAGCCTTCATGGCCAAGACTGATCTTAAATCAGCCTTCCGCCTGATACCAATTTATCCGGAGGACTGGAGCTTGCTGGGTATCCACTGGCAATCCCAATACTATGTAGACATGTACTTACCCTTTGGGCTTCGAAGCGCCCCGTTCCTTTTCAATCAGCTGTCGGACGGGCTTGAATGGATCCTTAAAAGTAACTATGGCCTCCAGCATGTTATTCACATCCTGGACGACTTCTTCATTGCCGAACGGTCTAAATTGGCATGTTTATCTAGCTTTAGCACTGTGCTACGGGTGTTCATGTCCCTTAAGGCCCCAGTCGTAGCGTCCAAGACAATAGGCCCCTCCCAGGAGATTGAGTTCATGGGAATTGTTTTAGACAGCATCCGCATGGAGGCCCGCTTACCACAGGATAAACTCTCCAGGATTAATGAACTGTTGAACTCTTTCAAAATACGTCGCTCAGTACACCTGGTCGAGTTACAATCACTCATTGGGACTCTTCAGTTTGCATGCAAGGTGGTGGTGCCCGGGAGAACCTTCCTTCAGCGGGCAATTAATTTGACCAGGGGGGTCCCAAGCCGCTTTCACCACATACGGCTTAATAAGGAGTTCTTTAAGGATCTGGAAATGTGGAAAGTTTTTCTCTTAAACTGGAACGGGCGTTCCTTTTTTCTAGAGTCTTCCCATACCCCTGCTCAGAATCTAGAGCTCTACACCGATGCCGCGGGCTCTATAGGCTTCGGTGGCTATTTCCAGGGCAGGTGGTTTCAGGGTCGCTGGCCTCCCCACATGCTTTTGAACCAAAAACAGGGAATAAGTATCGAATGGCAGGAACTCTTTCCCATCGTTGTCGCTTGCGCCATGTGGCACCCCTTTCTTGCCGGGAAACGCCTTCAATTCTGGTGTGACAATATATCGGTCGTGTCTATTATAAATTCTGGGCATTCCAAAGTACCACGCATCATGGACTTGGTCAGGCGGCTCGTGCTCCTTTCTATGCAGCACAACTTTGTAGTCCGGGCTCGCCATGTCCCTGGGGTTTCAAATGAGATCGCTGACGCACTCTCCCGCTTTCAGATGCAGCGCTTCCAGGCCCTCGCTCCCGACGCCGACCAGAGTCCTTGTATCATCCCGCCTTCACTAATGACCCTTTGAGGGAGGAAGTCCTAACGTATGCCACCTGGGGTCTTGCCAAGAACACAAATCGAGCTTACAGCTGTGGGGAAAAGCGCTTCCTAGAATTTTGCCTGATGAACCGCCTCCTAGGCCCAGACGGAGACGTATTACCTGCCTCCGAAGGGACACTGGTTTATTTTGCATCCTATCTAGCTAGAACAGTGCGTCATAGCACTATTAAACTCTATTTAGCGGCAGTTCGTAATCTTCACATTACAGCAGGGTTTAACGACCCTCTTAAGGGTAAGCTCATTCTCCAGAAAGTCCTGCGTGGCATTCTTCGCTACCGGGGAGACCAACGCATCCGTCGCCAACCTGTAACTCCTCGGGTACTTTTAGCTATTTGTCCCGTCTTGTAGTCATGGCTTAGTCCGAGAGATTTTTCTATGATATGGGCCGCTTTTAATTTGGCGTTTTTCGCCTTTCTCCGTTGCAGCGAGTTTACATACGCCGGGGTTCGTAAATTTAACCAACACTTTGATCTTTGTACCGATTGCATAGCCTTTCATCCCAACCTGGCAAGCTCGCAGCGTATGACGGTACATCTCAAGTCGTCAAAAACTGATATATCTAGGCAAGGGTAGTTCCTCACCATAGCCGGTACCTCGTCAGCCCTTTGTGCGGTTGCGGCCATGCAAAAGTACTTTCTTTTAGCTAGGCCAAAACAGGGGCCATTGTTTTATTTCCAGTCAGGGTCATTGGGTCATTGTTTGTTTTAATTAGTAATTTGCGTGATAAGCAAACAACAAGTCACGATTAGATTATTTTGAAAGGAACAGTTACATTAAACTGATTTCATAAGCAAGACAGAATCTCTTGCAGCAGATTTTGAAATGCAAACAAATGTTTTGTGTCTACGACTTCAATCTTTAGGCCTGGTTTAGGCCTGGTTTAAACGTCGCATTTTACATGCGCCGAATCAAATTGCCAAATTAAGTGCATGTAAAATGCGACGTTATAAACAATTAAATTCGGCAGATTTGAATAAAATTCGAGTTCAGTCGAATATTTTACTGTTCCAGTTTCACTGCCGTTCATAGCCGTTCTTTGCGGAACAACAACATGAAATGACCAGATTTTGTGTATTGTGGACAACCTGAACCACGACGGATAATTTTTGGTTTTTATTATTTTTTGGAATTGAACGCTCAGCAATAGCTCAGCAATTAAATGCAAATTTAATTTAATTTTCGAATTATTATTGTATTCGGCAAAATTCGGCATTTGGTTTTAAACGTTGCATTTAATTGCTGAGGTATTGCTGAGTGTTCAATTCCGAATAAAAAAAGGCCTAATTTTGCCGTCGGCTTCACTCGTCACAATTAATGCAGGCATAATGATAGCAAGGGTCCTGCGCGATCTTAATGTAAGCACGAAATCAGCTGGGTAGAAATTACTGCACAGTTGACTGTTGAATGTTTGCTTCCAAATATTATGCTTGTGTATTTTGGGGAGCTGTTACAACAATGCTCAAGGCCTGGTTTAAACGTCGCATTTTACATGCGCTGAATATAATGCTAATTTTAGCGACTCGAATTAAAAAATTGGGCATTTGGTTTTAAACGTCGCATTTAAACGACCAAACAAACTGGCCAACATGAAATTCAAGTGAAAATGAACAAAGTTTAAGCTTTAAGATCATCATTTAAAATCCAGTACGCCATCTTGGCACTGAGACATGGGAAACGTTGCCGTAGCAATTTTGTAATTTCACATGTGAAATTATAAATTAGTGCTAAAATTTCGCGCCAAAATTAAGGAGTAATTTGTCACCCATTATATTAGGCCGTAAATTTGCCGATTTGCCATGATATGTACCAGTAGCTGGGACAATTTATGCAATTTTCGCTAAAATTGCTCAAAATTACTGCCCATGCCGGTCCTAGAAGCAGCGGAGAACGTGCTCCACAACAAGACCTTTTCTGGGACACCCCAAAGAAACACTTCAGAAATGTCGACAGCAGAGACGAAGACATGGTGAACTGGGATACGTACTGAATATAAACATACTCGCGCGTATAAATTAATTTCCAAATTCAAGTTGTCTTCGGCTTTGCCGTCGAGATTTCCAAAGTATTTCATTGGGGTGCCCCAGAGGAGGTGACCTCATAAACATAGGCTGGAAAACCTGTGTTAAAACTTGGATAATTTGAACTTCTTGACATTAATGAGCTTTTGGAAAATATTCGTGTTTTTTTTTTCATTATTTTTTTTTTCAAAAGCGCTAATATCTCATGATCGTTTATTTTGTTCGCCCTAAAGTTTAAAGCTTTATAAAAATAGAACATTTGTTATTTCGATTGCCAAAAATCAGAGAAATTTGTTAACGTTTACATGACCAAAATTTGATTTAGAAAAGATCACCTCCGTTCCCAAAAATAGCCGCGCGCCACCTTAAATGCATGTAGGAGAATAATCTCTGGTCCTCTTGATTGCCATTGGAATTGTTTCAACTGTTTTATCATTTATTTTTATACAGGCTGCCACGCATCATTTCACAAGGACTGTTTTGTTGAAGGGAAATGTCCAAAGTGTGAGAGAATACGTTTAAGGTAAAGAACAAATATCAGTCTACGAAATAACAACAGGCAAGAAATAATCTTCAAGTAAAGACACACGGTTTTAAATTTGGAAAACATGTTTCGGATGACCTGCATCCATCTTCAGTTTCAGATATCGTTTGACTGTTTGACCGCTTGTCGGTGTGATATAAATATAATGTACATAGAACGTTAATTACATTGTACTAAATAATAAAATGGTTATGAATAACTAAAATACAATGGTGTTGAAAACGCAAAAGGACTGAAGAATGTGATATAAATACTGAAGGAAAATCAAAATGAAAGTGATAGATTGACGTGATTGACTTGTTTGTTTATTGAGGATTTTTCACACCCGATGTGTAAGGCCTCCTTGATATTAAGTTGAACAGACAGGAGCCAATGCTGATTTCGCTTTCGTAAACGGTCAATGCCATCACTGGTAACCAAGCTTGTCGGAATAGACGATGCCATATATGCTCTAGTTGAGGCCTGCATTAGGTCGAAACTGTGCCGCATTGATTATTAGTTGAAATTAGGTCTACAATGTAGTTAAATTCATGCTTAGGTTAGGGATAGGGTCATCTATTATAAATTTAACAGTTAAGAGTAAACACCAGCATCGGTCAAGCTTTAGCCGGCTACAGTCGAAAAATCACGACCACTACACCACCACATTCATCCGCAAAGTCCCTGAAAAATTTAATTATTTAAGGCGACTTTCTTAAGAGTACAGGTCACCATTTACCAGACATTTTAAAAATCAAAGTCTCCTTCGAGCCACCTCATGGTATCTGGCTATTATTCTATGAACCTTTGCCTCTTTTCCAACTGTTTTAGTTGAAAAGCGCAATAGAAATATATGAGGATGGAATGAACTTATTTTGGAATGAAAGTCATTCCGGAAAGATTTGGGGAGCATGCTAAATTTGTTACTGATTAGTAGAGCCCTCGTCGTTCCCAGGGTCTCCCCCCTCTTCTCGCTCTGGGGGGCGGGGCGGGGAAAGAGAGATCTTGGGAACGAGGTTGTAGTGAAGCGGGACGGCTGTACACAGGCTATAGTGGAGCCATTATGCGAAAAAATCATGTTGCGGAGAGAAATGGAGGATTAATCATAGTCAAGCTTTTGGATCATGGAAAAAGTTATTTTTCGTAGTAACAAGTCGGGGAAAACGAAAACAGCGAAAGTCTGTCCCAAGTGTACCATAGCCTGTTGGCGTTCATATAGTGTGGGGTGCAGCGTGAAGAAGAGTGGTGAAGATAGATTTCTTTTTACCCCTGGTTGTTCTTTGTGGCAGAATAAACTATTGGAAAATCTGGAACAGAGTACTTTTTTCCAGCATGATGATTTGAAATTATCAACGAAAAGCTGTGTTGGGTCAGTGCCTTGTGTCACTTTGTTATTCTTAGAAGTATTTCGTCCAGAAAAAAAAGTGGTCAAGTGAATCGAAGTTATAAATATAAACGTGATTGAAACTGCTAAAATTTAGTTATTGTTAGATTCTTTATTATTAAACAGACCAATACCACAGTTTGAGGAGTATGATGCAACAAAGATGTACAGTTTTATCTATGAAAGTGATAAGAAATCTGCTTCCATCTGATGTTGGCCTGTAGAACACTTGGAGGCATAATTTCTTTTATACTTTTTTTTTAGTTTTGACCTTTATGTAGGTAAAATAGATATTTGTAGTTGATTGTTACTACCCGGAGGTTGGGTGGGGGAGGGGGGTACCTCCATATACATGCTATATGCCGCTGTGCAGGGTGGGGTTTCAAGCAATTTTTGCTCAATAAGACTAGGCTAGTACATTGAGATTGAAACTTTGGCATATACTTCATGGTAAGTCAACATGGCCGCCAACAATGAAAAACATATAGTCGCCCAACCACAAAATGAATGCTAACCGCAAGCAAATTGCAGTAAATAAATGTTAACTGCAAGCAAACTACAGGGTAAAATGCTAACCGCAAGCAAACAGCAGTAAATAAATGTTAACTGCAAGCAAAGCTGCAGGGCGACTATATGGTGTCTTAACATGAATTATATACCGAACTAACTACTTTGCACTGAAAGAACCTTGTGTAAATATAAATACAAATCATTACAGGAATCTTAAAAGCGACTGTCTGCAGTTGTAATAGTGTTTCTCAAGAACAGCAAGTTTCAAGTAGAGTGGAAATTTTTATGTGTTTGATAGTTACATACTGTGATTACTCTTACCAATAGACACATCAGTTGTGTTTTATCAGCTTTGAGCTTGGCAGTTGCCATTGTAGATATTTTTATATCAGTCTTTCATAAATCCATCAGTACAATTTATGACCATGACAAGTTTGATGTTGCCTTCTTCTGAATTAGTGCAAAATTCTTGCACAGAACAAAATTTTGAAATCTGTTGCCTTGTTGTTGTCCTTTGTAGCAAACAGTGTGACAATGATAATCTTTTAGTGACTACAGAAACTTTCGATCGTCAGATGAAAACTTAATTTAATTCACATTATCCAATGCGATTTAAAACTAAATAATAGTTGAAATCTAGCGTGTGTTATAAAGGCCAAATTCATATATCGCAATGAGCTATGGTCAACACTTTGAGATTAAAATTGCTGTAAATAATATTATCCAAAAACGTGAATATGTTTATTTTTAATTTTATTATCTGGTTATATATTTAATTTTGAAATTAACCTAAAATTCACATTTGGACAAATGAGAGAACCTCTAATGCCACAAATAGAAACGGTTTTCATCGTTTGTAGGAAATTATGAAGCAAGTTTCCGAACAAATGTTAAAATATAACAGTTCATTTGCTACAAGCTTTATACAAAATGAAATACGACGGTAACGGAGGGAATCTTACCTTTGCTTCCAGATAGTAAAGCGTTCATTTTATTTGAGCTTGCAGCATAATTTCTTGCTGTGGCTGCATTGTAGTCATTTATTCGCCCTCCAATTAAATGCATGTATAAACATTTCCCAACGCTTGATTATCATCGCTTTAAGACTTTGGTGCTCATTTCTCTGCAGTCAAGTATTCTTAAGCATGATTCCATTTCGTTTAAGAACTCCACAAACGTGTATTTTGATATGATCATGACATGAATGCAACGAAAACCCATCTGTTTTTTCGAGCCAACAGCCGCCATATTGGATCTCTCCATGTGCTTGGGTAAATTTGGCAAATTTCTGCCTACATCTTAATGGCCTTGATGGATACATCGCAACTTTTAAGACTTTAAAACCCATCTGTTCACTTGAGCATTCTTGATCACATTTTCTGATCGTTTGTGAGGTCTTCAAAAGTGTATTTTGATCAAAGGTGTAGCCAAAGGTACAAAAATCCGCCTTTACAATTTTAGCGTCGGACTCGACAAGACAGACGCCATTTCAGCTCATGTTGTAAACATGTACTGCCGCCTTTGTTCCACCCCCTCCCCCCCCCCCCCCCCCACATATATGAACATAAGACAATGGCCCGACTTTGTGGACAAATCAAAACCTAGCGGGGGAGACAGGGGTAAACGTGTTTAATTCACTTTTAATGGGGGTTTAATGCATACATTAATTGTTTAACGGAATGGAGTGACATCGAACCCTCACTATACCTCATGGTATTCATGATACCATGAGGTAAAAAGTGGCAACAGACAAAAAATCAATTCGGCCCATATTCTCATGGTAGGTAGGCCTCTATGAGAAACAAATCACTGAATGGTTGGTTTGGACCAATATCGATTGGTTTTGGAGAATATCGATAATAATCGAATTTCGTAAAAGTGACGCTTTTTAACCTCAAAATTTAAAGCTTCGCGTAACGGAATGAAACATTCTACGCCAATAAAAACTACAAAATAGTAAAACAAATTCGAAATAAATAATAACAGCAATGTGGTCTTTTCATCTCTATTTGCCTACCCACAATAATTTAATTAATCACAACTATAACAAAATTCTCGAATCTGATTGGTTCTTAGCACGCCCTATTTTTTACCAAATTGGAGCGCGCGCAGCTTAAGTGTCCAATAACAAGGTGTCCAATAACAAAGTTCGCGTGCTGCACATGCACGCGCTCTTTATTTGGTTTCTTGTTGTGACTAAATACTCCTTGATATTCCTAAAACGTTCAGCTTCAAGAATGGCTTTTTTGCCTTAGTGATGATAAGTCCTTAGAAGGCTTCGCTTTATCTAAATTTTTTCTCGAATTTTGTTATACTTATGATTAATTGGTAACAGGACTTTTGTCGTCCAATTCTGTCTGTAATCATACTCGTGATTAAACAAATCGGACTCCTGCTACGCAGTCGTCCGATTTTGTTAATCACTCGTATGATTACAGACCGAATTGGACTCCACTCAGTCCTATTACCATTACTAAAAAATCCCACCCATTTTTAACTAGATAAAATAAAGGTCAAAATTAAAGCGTTATTTAAGTATGTGCTACATAAAATAATTGGCTGAAAATCTGGTTTTCAGAAGACGAAATGTTGTTCTTTTTTAATCTCTATAGGGTATTTTGGGGAAAAGGTTCAGTGCGAAGAAATCAAAAATCAAAGTTGGACAAAATGCGCCACTTCGACGGTTAGTCGGGTACACAGGAGCCCAAAATGTGTTACCCACGGGCATTTTTGTCTGATTTTTGGCAACATAGCTATTTTTACTAATTTGAGTACGCTGATTTCGAAAATCATTGTTGCCAAGCTCATTTCCTGTGTTAAGATGGTGTTTTTTTACGGTATTTCAAAATGACGTCATTGTCCAAATAAGGAGTTTTCTTTCCTTAAGCAATTTTAAGTTTAATAAACCCAGAAATTATTTCAAAGCGTTATTATTGTACTTTAAAGATGATTCTACGAGTTTCTGACAGATTTTATGCTGTTTCTATGAATATCAAGCTGTCATGTGACAATTGACCACACCCTCTCATATAAAACTCACCTCATCACTGGTATAGTTTTGGCATTTTGTTGAAAACCGAATGTGATTCTTGTATTTTTTAATTATTAATTGAAGTAAGAAAGAAAAGTGTTGTCGGCATGCCACACTTAAGCTACAAGCCAATGCGCATTGATATAAGTCAAAATATTAATCAAGATATGATGTCCATAGATCGCATTTTTCCTTCTTTTCGTCCTCGTTTTCTTAATATTTTGTATTGATTAAAGATTCAAAATACAAATATTACATTAATAATAGGTTTTAGGTTTATAACAGGAAAATGGAAATAACATGATAGTTGTTACAGTAAATGATAAAACTGTTGTTGTTTGTCTCGTATATTGCTGAATCTAAGTCGTTTTACAGTGCACTTTTTACGACTGTTTTTGCGTATGCAAAACAGGAGTTATGGAAGGGGTGGCGATTTGAAGCAGTCGATCCTTCCCTCGGTCGATCAGATGTAAACAAAAGGCCGTTGACAGATGGTTGGCAGACCTACATGTAACGCCACTCTCAGTTTGACATTGCGGTTTATTAAGACCGATGACAGACCACTGTACTTTACGCGCTAATGGTTTTGTTTTGATGGGTATGTGATGATAATTTGAAAATCGATTGTGAACATATTTTATTTTTGTTTTACCTTAAATCAGGTGTATGTTGTTTCTGCCCTATAGAAAAATCAACAGAATTTTCTTAAGTTTGCATGTGACGGTGAAAGCGAAATTGAAAGCGAAGTTTGTGTAATCGCTAGCTGACAGATGATTATCAGTGTCACGCGACAAATGTCAACTTAGCCGATTTCAAAATAAATTTTATGCGACGTTTAATCTTCACAGCAATCTATCAAAACACATAAGTAAGTAAGTAAGTAAGTACTTTATTTAAACACATATCACCAATGAGCCAGGGGCTCGTTTAAAAGTGAACATGTATTCTAAAAATTACAATATAAAAAATTTAAATATGATTATCTAAGCTAGACTATAAAATTTAAAAACTATATAGACAATAAAAGTTAAAAATATAAACTATTTGATACAAAGATTACAGCAACAGTTGGTCTCGGTGGTCAGATTAACATTGTTCAGTAAATTTTTAAAAATTCTAAGAGAGGACGCTCCTCTAATGTTGTCCGATAGGTTGTTCCATAAACGTGAAGTTTTATAGCGATAAGAATTATGCAAATACTTTGATTTAAAGGTAGGCTGATTAAGCTTACAATAGCCTCTTAGATCATAATTGCTAGAACGCGATGAGAACAATTCCTTGATGTAGCTTGGCCCCGTAATAAATAAAGATTTATAAAGGAGGATTAGGGCTTGCGTGTATCTGCGATGCTCCAGGGACTTGATGTTTACCATCTTAAGCAGATCGCCATTATGGAGTTGTCTTGGGCAGATTCATTAGTGTTCTGATAGCAAATTGATTAGTAAATTCCAGCTTGTTAGAAAGTCCAGATGAAAGTCCCACTAAAACAGGTGCACAGTATTCCAAATGTGGTAAGATGAAGGCCTTGTAAATATTGATCATCACATCAGCAGGTATAAACTTTCGTACCCTCCTAAGAGCAGCAACTTTAGCATTGACTTTACCACATACAGATTTAACATGGGCCTTGTAAGTTAATGAGCTGTCTATAGTTAAGCCCAACAGTTTTAATTCTTTAACTACATCCAAGGGTGGCTTGGTACGATCTGCAAAAAGCTGGAAATGTGTTGGATTGTCGCCCAATGATAACACTTTGGTTTTTGCCTCATTTACACTTAAGTAATTATACTCAAACCACAAATGAAGCATATCAAAACTATTCTGTGAAGTGAATTCTAGAGCATTGGGATTGCGGTTTGATAAGCATTGAGTTGTATCATCAGCATATAACCTCAAATTAGCATCAACAACAAAGTAAGTGAGATCATTGATAAATAAATTAAATAGAAGTGGTCCCAAGATTGACCCCTGAGGAACACCATGCTTGATTGTTCTCCAATCTGAGTATGAATTTCCAATCTTAACACGTTGCTTTCTTCCACACAAATATGAGCGAGTGAGACACAAGGCACTGTCAGAAAAGCCATAGGCTCTCAACTTAGAAAGAAGATCATGGGGCGAGCTTCCGTGGCGAACAGACGCTTTTCTTCGAGCTCTGTATTTTTCGATCCAATGGCCTAGAATTACCGTGCCATTGGTCAGGGCACAAATCACTACAACAATGTCAGAAGCGGAGGACAACGCAGAATCAAGTCAGGAGTCAAGTCGAAAAAGAAAACGAAAAACAAGAGGGTCACAGACAGATGATGAATGCAGCGTCAGCACCGAAGCCAACATGGCCGAAGCCCTCGCAGAGATAAATCGTAAACTCGACATCGCGTTAGCACGAATTCAAGACATCGAGGAAATCAAAGAGAAACAACAAGTCTTAGAAAAGGAAAACGCGGATCTAAAAGTAAGCCTAGATTTCGCGCATACAACCATAAAATCGTTAACCGAACAAGTGGACGCTCAACAAAAGTCATTATCACAGCTAACGGAAAGTGTCAGCGAACTGGCCAAAACTTCCCGCCTCGAAAAAGAGCGTGCGATAAAGTTAGAAAGTCACAGTAGGCGAAACAATCTTATCTTCTATAATATTCCTGAAGAGCGCCATGAATCTAGTGCAACATCGGAGACTTTGGTATACAACTTTCTGGAACAGAATCTAAATATGGAAAAAGAGGTCAGCGAGATATCCATCGAAAGGGCGCATCACCTTGGTAAGATGAGGGACGACCAGAAGCCGCGACCGATTATCGCAAAGTTCAGTTTTCACAGGGATAAGGAACGAATACTCTCCAAAGCTCGTCTTTTGGCTGGTACTACTTATGGAATTTCACAGGATTTTCCACCCGAAATCGTTGAAGTACGGAAAGAACTAATTAAAGTAATGAAGGATGCGAAAAAAATGGGCAGAATACAAAGCTGATTTATGACAAACTTTACATCAATGGCCAAAGATACAGACCAGGTGAATAACTGTCAACATTTAATCATCGACTGCCATCAGGCTTACCGCTACAAAAATACTTGAAGTGTCTTGGCTGGAGCGGGTCCCAGATTAAGTATATTTTATGTGTAATTTAATCAGTGTACTTGTATATGTATATGTTAGTCTTTGCCGTCTCTGTTTTTATCGTATTTACATAGTTTTTTCGAACATTTACTGCTCAAATATTCGGTTCCTTGTTTTGCCGATATGCAAATCGCACTATTCTGTTTTCTTACAGCTACCACTATTTAATTGTATTAACCACAAAAACCTAGGTCAGCGCTTTCTAATCAATATACACAATCTTCCCTCTTTTTCTTCTGCGATCCCAGAGACGTCTCTATTCTTCGCCGAGAAAACATTAGTAATTGTAAGCTGATTTCGTTGAATGTAAGGGGCAGAGGTATCTTTAAGAAACGGAAAACGATCTTTACTTGTGTCGAAAACAGAAGGCAGATTTTATTTTCTTACAAGAAACCCATTCAAAAAAAGACTCAGAAACGAGCTGGAAAAATGAATGGGGAGGTGAGATTGTTATGTCACATGGCAGCTCTAGTTCATGTGGCGTAGCAATTCTTGTTAATAAAGGTGTTGATTGTACAATTCATTCTAAAATTGCGGACCCTTTGGGACGGTATGTCATTCTCAAAGCAGAGTTCGAAGACAAAATGTATGTTTTGATTAACATTTACGCGCCCAACAAAGACAAAGATATTGTAAACTTTCTTAATAATGTACTTATGACTTTGCGAAGGAATAACTTGGATGAAGAAGAAAATATTATCATAGGTGGAGATTTCAATTGTCCCCTAAATCCAGTTCTTGATAAGAAGGGAGGTCACTTAACTCCAAGAAAATCAGTTGTAGACACTATTGAGAGCCTACAAGAAGAACTAGATCTTGTAGATATATGGAGAGTTAAGAACCCTACAAAAAAAAGTTTCACGTGGAGTCAAACTTCTCCTCTGATTTTTTGTCGCTTGGATTTCTGGCTGATTTCAAACTCCCTTCATGACTTAGTAAAAAGAACAGATATTATTCCAGCAGTCAGAACGGATCATGCAGCAATTTCTCTTAAGCTTGTTAACACACTAAATGACCTTAAAGGTCCCGGTTTTTGGAAATTGAATTGTTCCCTTTTGGATGACGAGGACTATGTAAAAGATATCGAAGAGAGAATACCAGTTTGGTTAGCTGAAGGTCGTGATGAATTGTCGGAAAGTCGAAACGTTTGGGATTGGTTAAAGTACAATATAAGAATTCATACAATTCAGTATTCGAAAAGAAAAGCACGAGAAAGAAATGAAAGAGAGAAAATTCTTCAAGAAAAATACACCAAAGCAAAGAATATTTTCGAAGCGGACCCAACTGATTTAAATGCAACTATTCTTAATGCTGCTAAAGATACGCTGGAACTATTTTACGAAGAAAAAATTAAAGGAATAATTATTCGTGCACGAGCGCGTTGGCACGAGCACGGTGAGAAAAGTACCAAATATTTTTTAAATCTAGAAAAACGAAACCATATTAAAAAGCATATGAGGAAATTAGATATCAATGGTTCAATTTCTACGGATCCGTCAAATATTCTCTCTGAACAACGACGCTTTTATCAAGAACTGTACACGAGCAAATGTAGGAATACAGACAATTTAAATGCGATCGCAGCTTTCTTTAATGATCTGAATATTCCTAAACTTCTGGAGGAACAAAAGATGTCATGTGAAGGTGAAATTACTTCAGAAGAATGTGTTTTGCTCTTAGACAGTTTTCAAAACAATAAAACCCCTGGGAATGATGGAATCCCCATCGAATTTTATAAAAAATTTTGGTCATTAATTAGTGAACCTTTCATTCAATGTGCAAACGAATGCTTTGAAAAGGGTGAAATGTCATGCTCTCAAAAACAAGCGGTCATAACACTTCTTGAAAAGAAAGGAAAAGACCGCTCCTTTTTGGAAAACTGGCGTCCGATTTCTCTGGTAAATGTTGATGCAAAAATCATGTCGAAAGTTATAGCCACGAGAATGAAAAATGTCTTGCCAAGCATCATCCACCATAATCAAACTGGGTTTATAAAGGATTGCTATATAGGGGAAACAGTACGATCGATTTTCGACATAATGGACTACACAGCCAAGGAAAACATCCCCGGTTTATTGATTTTTATAGATTTTCATAAGGCATTTGATAGCTTGGAACGGAATTTTCTTCAAAACTGCTTAGAGGCATTTAATTTCGGTCCCAATTTCGTTCGATGGGTAAAGACTTTCTCTGAAAACATACAAAGCTGTGTTATCAACAATGGTATCACCTCAAGTTATTTTAAAATTGAAAGAGGAGTCAGGCAAGGAGATCCACTCTCTCCATATCTTTTCATTTTGGCGGTTGAAACTTTGGCTATTGCAATTCGACAGAACTCGATGATAAATGGTATCGCTATCGGTAAGAATGAGACAAAGTTGCTTCAATACGCAGACGACACCACTGCAGTCCTTTCAGACATCGCCTCGGCTCAAGCTCTTTTCAGACTGCTAGCTGACTTTGAGAAGCTCTCAGGTCTGGCAATTAATCCCACTAAAACTGAAGGAATGTGGATTGGATCTTTGAAAGAAAATAAAACGAAACCCCTTGGCATTAAATGGCCTGATGAGCCGATTAAGGCCTTAGTTGTATATTACTCTTATGATCCGAAATTACTGCAAGAGAAAAATTTTATAGAAAAACTGGACAGCGTTAAAAAACTCGTAAATATCTGGTCTTCAAGGGGTCTTTCTCTTTATGGGAAGGTAACCGTAATAAAATCGTTAATTATTCCAAAATTTGTTTATGTGTCGTCGTTGTTGACCATCCCCCAGGGAGTGATCCAAGAGCTAAACCGACTGATATTTAAATTTTTATGGAAAGGGGTAGACAAAGTCACACGTTTGTCAGCAATAAATGACTATAAAAAAAGTGGTTTAAAAATGATTGATTTAGAAACAATGATTAAATCGTTAAGACTCGCCTGGTTAAGGAGAATTTTTAGCGAAAATGATGGCCCATGGAAGCACTACTTGCAACATATACTAAAAAGTTTCGGTGGCCTGTTCTTATTTCTTTGCAATTATGATTTAAAAGATCTGCCAATCTCTTCAAACTTTTATACTGAGCTGCTTCAATGGTGGGCAGATTTCCGCGAAACATTTTCTACAGAGAAACAATGGCTAGAAATATTATGGAATAACAAAGACATTCGTATAGACAACAAACCAATATTCTACAAAACTTTTTTTGAGTCCGGCGTCAATTATGTCACCGACCTTCGATTCGATTTAAATACCACAGAGTCTTATCACATCATCGTAAAAGACATTGAAAGGGCAAATTTTTTTAGCGTGGGCAGGTCTCAGACACGCAATACCGCCCCACTTAAAATTAAAATCATACTCCAAAAACAATAGTCAAACCTTCAGGGAAATGACACCCTCTTTGATTATTAAAAACAATAGTTTTGATATTTTAATTAAAAAAGCACAATTTCCTACTTATTCATTAGTTCTTAAACGTGATTTCAACTTAAGCGATGATCAACTTGAAAAAGCGTTTCTCCTGCCGCACATTATCTGCTCTTAGGCATATGTTAAGGCTTTTCAATATAAGGTTCTAAACTCTATACTTTATACTAATACTAAATTTTGTAAGATAGGATTTATCGCAGACGACAAATGTTCCTTTTGTAAGTTCGATCCGGAAACCTTAAGACACCTTCTTTTCGACTGTGTATTCACAAAGCTTTTCTGGAAAGATTTTGAATTTTACTTCTACTCGCTATCAAACGAATTCTTTCACCTTACTTTAAAGGATGTTTTACTGGGAATCGTAGATTTAGAATGTCCCCTACTTAATTATCTCCTGTTGATAGCCAAATTATACCTCTGGGATTGCAGAAGATCTCAAATTCTTCCACGCATTGCTGGCTTTAAGATAAAGATCAAAATCAAATTTGAAACAGAAAAATACATTTGCACTAAGAATAATACTTTAAATCAATTTAATAAAAAATGGGCCGGCTTTTGTCCTGGGTAGTTTTTTTTTTTTTCTTCTTCTTTATTCGCTGTTATGTATTACATCTAAGATTATTGAACAGAAAAAAAGTGTTGTAAAGTAGAAGAGTTTGTTGTTATGTTTTTGTTTTTTTTTGTTTGTATTTTTTTCTTCCTTTAAGTCATTAAGTGTCGTAGAATTATATTGTGAATATTTATTGTAAATAGTGTGTAGTGTGTGAATGAATATTAAAAAAAAAAAAAACTTAGAAAGAAGAAGGCTGTGGGACACGGAGTCTTTGTTATCAAGCGTGGCTCTAAAATCTTCCGTCATTTTAAGAAGAGCGGTTGTACAGGAGTGACCCTTTAGGAAGCCAGATAATCTATCGCTTAGCACTGACTTGGAAAACACCAGCATTTGATCATGTTGAACCCTTTCAAAGATTTTAGACAAGGATGTCAGAACAGACACTGGGCGATAATTGGTTTTGTCTGCAGGGCTGTCCTTCTTAAAGAGTGGAGTCACATTGCTACATTTCCAAAGGCTTGGCCACGCATTAGCTGATATACAGTGGTTAATCAGATTGGTAAGAGGAACTGCCAGGGCCTCAGATGACACTACAAGGACCCGCGGTGATATGTTGTTGGATCCGGTGGCCTTGTTAGGTTTGAGAGAGACTAGAAGATCCTTGATATAGCCCACTTCAACGCTGGAAAAGGAGAAATGTTTGCACTTATGTCTCCGTCTGATTTCATTGACACTAGCATAGTTAACAAAGTTACTCTTGCACATATTTGGTATGTGCGCAGAAACATCGTCTGTAAAGTATTTATTAAATACATTGGCAACTTCAATGTTATCCGTAATCAATCTGCCATCCTCTAATAGTTGTATATTTTGTTGTGGAGCACATTTAGAAGGCAATAAGGGTTTGAATTTTTTCCAGAATTCGCCTGGATGGGCACATTCAGTTGAGGTGCGAATGAAATATGATTTCATAGATTTGCGCTTTAGGGTAGTAACCATGTTTCTTTGTTTCTTGTAATTCTCCCAGTTATCTTGAGTTCTATTTTTCTTAAATTTCCACAATAGGATGTTATGCTTTGAGATTGCAGAGGATATTTCAGGCGTGATCCATGGTAGCTGATCCCCCTAATAAATTTCTTTTTGTGTGGCATGTGTTGGTCCACAACATCGTACAACAGCTGATACCAGTGTTCGCAAATATCATCAACATTGTCGTAGATATACCTGTAGGCTTTTACTGAGATCATCTAAATATTCCTCTCTTTCCAAGTTTTTCATACTTCGATATTCGATGAGCTTTGGTGGAGGTCATTGAATTTTCTGCTTTTGTATGGTATAGATTAGATCATGATCACTAATACCCAGTTTCATTGTTCCACTTAAGGCAAACCGTTCAGGGTTGCTGGTGAGGATGACATCAATCAAGGATGCAGAGTTGTTTGTTACACGGGTTGGTCCAGTAATTGTATTAGACATACAAAAACAATCACAGAACTCAGTTAAATGAGAATCTGCCTCAGTATTGCCATCGACATACATGTTAAAGTTGAGATCGCCAATAATGAGCAGTTCATTTCTGATGTTAAACAGTGACTCAGCTGCAGAGTATATTGATGGCAAAAAATCTGCTGGCTTGTTTTTTGTGGGAGATCTATAGCATGCCAGAACAAGGAATCTTGAGTTTTTGTGACCCTTCACATCAATACAAATCGACTCCATGTTGGGTGGCTCCAATTTCAGTCTCCTATAGGCAGACACACCATTCCTGATGTATACCAACAGACCACCACCTCCCTTCTTCCGATCTTTCCTCATGATCCTGTAACAAGGGTGCTGCAGAAGAGTACTATCATATGTAGAGTCAAGTTTAGTTTCCGAGATGGCAAGAATGTCAAATAAGCCTTCATTCAGAAGAAGTTTAACTTCATCAATCTTATTCCAAATACTGTTGATGTTGATGTGAGCTATAGATAAATTGAATTTATAATAAGATAAGACGTTGGTCTTGAAGCTGGATATTTCGTCTGCTTGTAAGTCAGTGGAGACTATAGAAGAATCAATAGAAGAGCTGACTGACGAGTTCAGTGTTGTATTAAAGAATGGCAAACCTGACAATGAACAAGGCGGGCAAATCCAATTAAAGGTATCCATTTGTTTGAGGCTTGTGTATTGACATTCCAGAAATTGAACGTCAATCGTACACGCTGTACAGGGAAAAGAGTACACACGCTAGCACGAAAACACGCAAACTTGAATTTGTCTGCTTGGAGCTTGCTTCTTTTACAACCAATGCAAAACAAAATGAAAAACAACGTAAATCCGTATAGATCTTTACAAGTGATGCACGTTCGACTTCGACGATTTAATTCGTCAGTTGTTAAATAGAAGCGACAAGAAGGAACAATTACATCGTGTGCTTCACAGTGACAACCTAAATCAACGCATTTCAAACACCTTTTATAGGCCTCGGAGTTAAGAAGTACCCTTGCTGAGTTTTATAACCCACAACAGATAAATGTTCATCGCATGCAAGCAAAATCATCAGCACAGGTCGCAGCGGAGAGCACTCGAGTTTCAACGACGAGATAAAATCTGGAGCGAGATTTATTCCTAGCAGAAGACTACCTATCCCAAAAGCCAGAGGACCCTACCGCAAGTAAAGAAGGAACAACAAACACTCTCAGTTTGACGTTGCGGTTTATTAAGAC
Organism: Meandrina meandrites; assembly: GCA_963693305.1. NCBI lineage: Eukaryota > Metazoa > Cnidaria > Anthozoa > Scleractinia > Meandrinidae > Meandrina > Meandrina meandrites. The sequence continues at coordinate 14,088,675 of OY855911.1, read as the reverse complement.
CGATGACAGACCACTGTACTTTACGCGCTAATGGTTTTGTTTTGATGGGTATGTGATGATAATTTGAAAATCGATTGTGAACATATTTTATTTTTATTTTACCTTAAATCAGGTGTATGTTGTTTCTGCCCTATAGAAAAATCAACAGAATTTTCTTAAGTTTGCATGTGACGGTGAAAGCGGAATTGAAAGCGAAGTTTGTGTAATCGCTAGCTGATAGAAGATTATCAGTGTCACGCGACAAATGTCAACCTAGCCGATTTCGAAATAAATTTCATGTGACGCTTAATCTTCACAGCAATCTATCAAAACACATTCCGGAAATTGAACGTCAATCGTACACGCTGTACAGGGAAAAGAGTACACACGCTAGCACGTAAACACGCAAACTTGAATTTGTCTGCTTGGAGCTTGCTTCTTTTACAACCAATGCAAAACCAAATGAAAAACAACGTAAATCCGTATAGATCTTTACAAGTGATGCACGTTCGACTTCGACGATTTAATTCATCACTTGTTAAATAGAAGCGACAAGAAGGAACAATTACATCGTGTGCTTCACAACGACAACCTAAATCAATGCATTTCAAACACCTTTTATAGGCCTCGGAGTTAAGAAGTACCCTTGCTGAGTTTTATAACCCACAACAGATAAACGTTCATCGCATGCAAGCAAAATCATCAGCACAGGTCGCAGCGGAGAACACTCGAGTTTCAACGACGAGATAAAATCTGGAGCGAGATTTATTCCTAGCAGAAGACTACCTATCCCAAAAGCCAGAGGACCCTACCGCAAGTAAAGAAGGAACAACAAACACTCTCAGTTTGACGTTGCGGTTTATTAAGACCGATGACAGACCACTGTACTTTACGTGCTAATGGTTTTGTTTTGATGGGTATGTGATGATAATTTGAAAATCGATTGTGAACATATTTTATTTTTATTTTACCTTAAATCAGGTGTATGTTGTTTCTGCCCTATAGAAAAATCAACAGAATTTTCTTAAGTTTGCATGTGACGGTGAAAGCGGAATTGAAAGCGAAGTTTGTGTAATCGCTAGCTGATAGAAGATTATCAGTGTCACATGACAAATGTCAACCTAGCCGATTTCAAAATAAATTTTATGCGACGCTTAATCTTCACAGCAATCTATCAAAACACATTCCGGAAATTGAACGTCAATCGTACACGCTGTACAGGGAAAAGAGTACACACGCTAGCACGAAAACACGCAAACTTGAATTTGTCTGCTTGGAGCTTGCTTCTTTTACAACCAATGCAAAACAAAATGAAAAACAACGTAAATCCATATAGATCTTTACAAGTGATGCACGTTCGACTTCGACGATTTAATTCGTCAGTTGTTAAATAGAAGCGACAAGAAGGAACAATTACATCGTGTGCTTCACAGTGACAACCTAAATCAACGCATTTCAAACACCTTTTATAGGCCTCGGAGTTAAGAAGTACCCTTGCTGAGTTTTATAACCCACAACAGATAAATGTTCATCGCATGCAAGCAAAATCATCAGCACAGGTCGCAGCGGAGAACACTCGAGTTTCAACGACGAGATAAAATCTGGAGCGAGATTTATTCCTAGCAGTAGACTACCTATCCCAAAAGCCAGAGGACCCTACCGCAAGTAAAGAAGGAACAACAAAACTAGCAGTATAAGCAACCAAAATAGCGGTCGCAGAAGACAGGCAAAGTCATATTTTAAAAGCATATTAAAATAAAAGACAATGCGCGGATCGTTAAAAGTGATCATATGTTTTCAAACACGAATAGAAAAATACATAGAAAAAAACAACTTGCCCCCAAAGTTATCCAGATATACACGCAATTGAATTCCACCAAAAAGTCGTTCCACGTGCCATTGAGTTCACCACAAAATCAGACTTGAAAGCGAAGTTTGTGTAATCACTAGCTGACAGAAGATTATCAGTGTCACGTGACAAAGGTCAACGCAGCCGATTTCAAAATAAATTTTATGCGACGTTAATCTTCACAGCAATCAAAGAATGCAAGGTCAAACTTATCATGCTCATGGCATTATCAAAACACATTCCAGAAATTGAACGTCAATCGTACACGCTGTACAGGGAAAAGAGTGTACACACGCTAGTGCGAAAACACGCAAACTTGAATTTGTCTGCTTGGAGCTTGCTTCTTTTACAACCAATGCAAAACAAAATGAAAAACAACGTAAATCCGTATAGATCTTTACAAGTGATGCACGTTCGACTTCGACGATTTAATTCATCACTTGTTAAATAAAAGTGACAAGAACTCGCACAAACACATTAAACGATGACGTCATCGCTTAAAAAAACAGTCGTGGCCTCATAGGGCCTTTGATTCTGTCACGGACTCTTGATGGTGACTCCGTTTGAATTCATGGAGAATTAACAAGAGTTTGCTCCTTACTGTCAGGTTAAACTCTGTCTATCACATCGTTAATCAATATTTTAAATGTTGTTAATAAATCTTCCAAACTCTCTCAAGAACAATGATCTAATATTGCTTTTCATTCAAGTGTGTTTAAAGCGCTTTAGCGCAGGCCTTTTATGCAGCAATTAGTGTCCGTCTCTGTGCATCCACCCAGCCCAGTGCACACGACATGTGACTTTCTGCATTTACAGCAAAGAGTCGCGCAGCCAGTGCTGCATCGCCATGAAAGTCATTTCTATACAAGCCTAAGGGATTGGATCTAAATTCATAAGGACAAAGACCAGTAGATGTTTTGTAGCATCCAGCCTGGCGCCACACAGCGGTTTGATAGCGGCATCTCTTCAAGTGTAGCTTGCATGCGTCGCTGGTCGTTGGTAGCCTTTCTGGGCTACTGGCTTTGCCAAATAGCACCTGAACACGAGCCAAGTCCAATGAGTCCTCCGATGTGTTACAAATTCGAAGAACAAACTTCTCTGTGGTTTCGGCATCGAGGACGTCTTCAGCCACTGAGGAGAGAAGATTAAAGTGCTCTGTGAAAACCTTGAACGAGGTGCTGTCACAGCCAGTGATGGAGTACAACAGTACCTCTTGTGAACCTCTAATTTCAGAGGCATTCTAAAGCAATATTGCTCATTGTCTTCAGGGATATGGGCATTGTTTGTGCCCTTTGTCCTATTGTTCTTATGGCCAATCATGTGAGATGTTCAATGAGGTGCTGTTGGACTCAGTGATGCCCGCCTCAGATTATAGCTTAGCACGATGCACTAGGAAAAGTAACAGCTCGTCTGTGTCTCAAGAGGTCAAACTACTTCATTGTCGACATAACTATTAAGACTAACTTCATTAAGAACAAACGTCGCATCGACTACTTCGTGGTTGGATTTCACAACGGCTACATTCAAGGCTAGAATCGGAGTAGAGAACATTCCCTTCAATTAAACAACCGTCACATACTATGATTGTAGTGTCAGCAGGTCCTTTTCGGTGTGAGGGCGTCTGAGAGAAACCGTGCTACGTCCACTTTGTTGTCTTCTATTGCCAGAAGTGCTTGCCACTTCATCGGCAATAAAACCTCTCTTCCTTCACTTAACACGAAGCTGAAACAAACTACAATGGCTACGGCAGCAAAAAACCTCACCAAAAATAAGGTAAATAAATAAGGTTCTCTGCATTTGCGTTTTAAATCTTCGTACATTTCCTAGCCGTTATCTGCAAAACAACGACTTGAAATGACCAAATTCTGCTTGGAAAACGTGAACCACGACGGTTAATTTTTGATTTTTTTTATTTGGAGGCGAATGCTTTCTTTACACACTGAACATATCTGAATAATCGCGAGATTCTCGAATAAAATATAAATTCATTTTTCACCAGGCATTGTCCTCAGCGTCGCCGTCGTCATTGCTTAAGCTCCCTGTTAATATCTCTGCGCACTGGCGGAAAAGTGTTCTTGGAGCGTCGACGTCTTATAAATGCCTTGACAGAGTGCCTCCGATAACGGTCGCATAACACATCGATTCAGAACCTCTTCGTAACACAGTATCCACGTAGCAGTGTGCAAAACTACCGAAAATCCACCCTTTTCCAGTTTTCCAATAGCTGCCACCAGAGCAAAGCCATCGAAGAACAAAGCAGCATTTCCTTGAAGTGTAACTGACTCCGGTTAAAACAATAAAAAAATCTCCAGAACAAGAAATAACTCCAACATGCAAATGGAACAGCAAAACACGTACGCTTCAAATAACTCCACGCTTTTTCTTTTTATTAGTATTTTTTACCTTTGAATTGGCCGTAAAAAGTTTTTTACTTTACCTTGATTAGTGCAGGCACGGAAAGGATTTGCAATTGCTTAGAGCTCGTGCTACGGACGATATTAAAAGGGTTGCATGTTTTATTAACAGAAGAATTTCAGTCACTTTTCAACAAAATGTCAAAACTAGACCAATGATGAGGTGAGTTTTATATGAGAGGGTGTGGTCAATTGTCACATGACAGCTTGATGTTCATAGAAACAGCGTAAAATCTGTCAGAAACTCGTAGAATCATCTTTAAAGTACAATAATAACGCTTTGAAATAATTACTGGGTTTATTAAACTTAAAATTGCTTAAGGAAAGAAAACTCCTTATTTGGACAATGACGTCATTTTGAAATACCGTAAAACACCATCATAACACAGGAATTGAGCTTGGCAACAATGATTTTCGAAATCAGCGTACTCAAATTAGTAAAAATAGCTATGTTGTAAAAAATCAGACAAAAATGCCCGTAGGTAACACCTGTGTACCCGACTAGGTGCCAAGCAGTCCTTTTAATGAATTTGATATAGACACAAACACGGACAACTTGAAATGTTTCTCACTTTACATTCAACACACAACAAAGTTAACCTGAAAAGATCTTGGCTCAAGCCAGGCCGATAAACATAAGCAACATTAGCCAATTATTTTATGTAGCACATACTTCAATAATGCTTTAATTTTGACCTATATTTTATCTAGTTAAAAATGAGTCGGATTAATTAAATTATTGTGGGTAGGCAAATGGATTGAAAAGAACAAATTGCTGTTATTATTTATTCGAATTTGTTTTACTATTTTGTAGTTTTTATTGGCGTAGAATGTTTCATTTCGTTATGCGAAGCTTTAAAATTCGCCCTAAATGAGGTTAAAAAGCGTCATTTTTACGAAATTCGATTATTATCGATATTCTCCAAAATAAATCGATCGATATTGGTCCAAACCAACCATTCAGTGATTTGTTTCTCATAGAGGCCTAGCTACCTACCATGAGAATATGGGCCGAATTGATTTTTTGTCTGTTGCCCCTTTTTATGACTGTTTTTGCGGCATATACTTCATGGTAACACAACATGGCCGCCAACAATGAAAACATATAGTCACCCAACCACAAAATGAATGCTAACCGCAAGCAAATTGCAGTAAATAAATGTTAACTGCAAGCAAACTACAGCAACTGCAATTTGCTTGCGGTTAGCATTCATTTTGTGGTTGGGTGACTATATGTTTTCATTGTTGGCGGCCATGTTGTGTTACCATGAAGTATATGCCGTTTTTGCGTATGCAAAATGGGAGTTACGGATTGAGGGGCGATTTGAAGCCATCCTTCCTTCACTCCTTCAGTCGATCAGATGTAAACAAAAGGCCGTTGACAGATGGTTGGCAGACGTACATGTAACGCCACTCTCACTTTGATGTTGCGGTTTATTAAGACTGATGACAGACCACTGTACTTTACGCGCTAATGGTTTTGTTTTGATGGGTGTGATGATAATTTGAAAATCAATTGTGAACATATTTTATTTTTGTTTTACCTTAAATCATAGTTAAATCAGGTGTATGTTGTTTCTGCCCTATAGAAAAACTAGACGCTTAACTGCGTGTACTCGGCTTCTCTTTAAAAAATTAACTTGGGTTACATTAAGAACTATATCTCGCGATCAGCATTCGTAGTGGTAGTCTGCTCGGCTCACGATCACGCTGTTTACATAACCTTACACGACAATAATTATAGTAAACATACCTCGCATTGCGAGATCTCATGCCTTTTCTCGCTTTTATTGTCACCATTGAATAATTGTTTACATTTCTGGTTGAGTAAATAGCTTTGTCTAAGATATCACAATCATCAAATGCCGAAATAACAACATTCTCTACATAGCCATCTAAATACGACATGAAGTGCTGGACAAGAGCATATGCTGTTACAATAATTGAAACGATAAAAACAAAGCAAGATAAACCCAATGAAACCAATACTATAAAAGCAAAAATTGAAAGAAAGAATATAGTTACCCAAAAGCTGCTTGAAGTACTCATTTCATTTTTCGTTTCTTCTTTTAGAGCGCAACTAAGCTTAAATATGGTGTCCATTGCATCTTCGAGAAGATTCTTGTGTTGATAAGGAAAACTCTGTTGCATGTCAGTAGTCCAGTTTTTCGCAATGCTTGAGTGCTCAACAGCGTCAGTTCCCGCAAGTATTGATGATTCTCTTAGCGTTTCAAACTCCATTATATAGATAGCTCACTATAAAATCTAGGCTTCTGATAAAGGTTTCACTCGGAAGAGTTCGCTTGTTAAGTTCTCTCGTATTAAAGTTCATGCACCTACCCGCGAAGTAGTCATCGACATGTTTCAGTGTGGGTGTACAATCGATTTCGCGTTCTAGAAATCACACTAAATATTTCAACCTTTACAATCCTTGAGATTCCACCGAAAAGAGAGTCAAACGAGACAGCTTCGTACCGTGTATCGCTTTTCACTTTATCACCTCGTGTCGACCTCATGCCTCCGTGCAATAAAACACGTCCCCGTCCGCTGACCTTTTCCTACGCATTCTCATATCTTGCGCAAGCGCAGAAGACGTCAGAGGGCGATTTGCGCCGGGATAATAAATCCCGTTCCCATTTTTAAACTCGGGCTTTTCTACATTCTTTGTAGAAGCCCGAGTAATCAACAGAATTTTCTTAAGTTTGCATGTGACGGTGAGAGCGAAATTGAAAGCGAAGTTTGTGTAATCGCTAGCTGACAGAAGATTATCAGTGTCACGCGACAAAGGTCAACCTAGCCGATTTCAAAATAAATTTTATGCGACACTTAATCTTCACAGCAATCAAACCTGCTCATGGCACTATCAAAACACATTCCGGAAATTGAATGTCAATCGTAAACGCTGTACAGAGAAAAGAGTGTACACACTCTAGCACAAAAACACGCAAACTTGAATTTGTCTGCTTGGAACTTGCTTCTTTTACTCCCAATGCAAATCAAAATGAAAAACAATGTAAATCCATATAGATCTTTACAAGTCATGCATGTATAACGGCCGGCAGCCGCTACTAGCTACTCGAGCGATCAAAGCTCAAAGTTGCAGAACGACAGATGCGCGGATCGATAAAAGCGATCATATATTATTTCGAAGCACGCATAAAAATACAGAGAAGAAAACAACTTGCCTCCAAAGTTATGCAGATGTCCACGCAATCGAATTCAACCAAAAAGTCGTTCCACGTGTCACCGACTCCACCACAAAATCAGACTTCGCGGCTCAAATTTACAATCATTGGCGAAGAAATCATTGCAACGACTTAAACAATATACTTAGCCGTACAAACGTTGTACAACTCAGCAAAGCCACTGGGAGCTGCGCTCATAAAGCTAAGATTCTCGCTGTGACTGCAGAGTTTACTGTACTGACTGTAATCAACGCATTGCGAAAGGTCTATTTTAATCGAGAATACAAAAGGGTTTGACAGATGGTTGACAGACGTAACGCGACTCCTGTAGTTTCGGGTCTTTTGGCATGACAATTTCGTGTTCCGGCTTGTAACAGTCTAGGGTGCAAATGTAGACGTTTGTATAGCGCAATCGCTTTTATCAAACCGGCCAAGTACAAAATTAGCGTTTAATAAAATTTATTTTTAATTCTGTTCATTTTGTTTGACCTTTGTTGTCGTTTGTAGCATACAGTATTTGACACCCATAATGTTCACTTTGCTGGAGATTACAGGCCACTCATTTGTTGCACAACGAACCACAAAGGACAACCAGTTGCCGTATCTTTATTTTATTTACCAAATAGGTTCATATTATTGTGCTTGCTACTAATGGATCAGTGTAGAAGTTTTTACTAGAGTTATTTTCTCTAATCTGGACCCCAGACTCCAACGTTGTCAGGTGTGACGTGCACGCTAGACCGCGTTGTGATTTGATAAATCCTCATTTATTAATAATTCATTTTCCGAGTTCAGTAGCTCATTGTCACTTCCAAAAAAAACAGTCGTTGCACATAGTGCCTTTGATTTTTTAATGTCTGGTAAATGTTGACCTGTACTCTTAAGAAAGTCGCCTTAAATAATTACTTTCGGGGACTTGGCGGATCAACGTGGTGGTGTAGTGGTGAGAGAATGATACTGCCATGCCAGAGATTCCGAGTACAATTCTGAGTGCTGACATGCAGTTTTCATTTTTCTTTTCTGTAGAAAAAGATTTCAATGATAGTGTGAAGTGTCGCTAAATTTTGCATTGACCGTTTACGGAACGGACACATGGAGGGATAAGAAACAATCCCACCCACTTCTACAAATTACTTAGACATTAAGTTGGTTTTTGCTCCCTACAAGATCAAGAACTTATTCAGTGTCAAAGATGCGATAACCTTAATCATTACGATTTCGTTTAGTTTTCAAATTTTCTTGGGCAGACTGTAGCACTTGTTACACAGGGGATCCCCACATCAGATGTGACGATAAATAAAACATCTTATCTGCTGCTGTCGCATATTTTGTTTTGAAGCGGCCATTTTGAATTTTTAATACGCGGTCTAGCAGGTTTGAGGTCTGGAATCAAGAAAGATTTGGGGTATGTGACGGACGAAAAATTCAGAACTATGAATTATCGGGACGACATCCCATCATTCTACAAGTCCAATATAGTGACAATGGGTGAAACTCAGCTTTCCATACTCACATGTTTCTGCCACTAAGGGGGAGGGGGGTACGGAAGTGGAGTATATTACAACCGGAATTAAAAATGTTACCAGTGGAAAAGACGGCAATGCACTCAAAAGGGCCTAATACCATCCAAAAATCTAAAATATCTTGAAAACCCTCATTTATATTTTGGTTAAAGCTGTTTAAGCAACGTCAGCGTCTATCAAGCAATGGTTTATATGCATTCATCGTCGGTTCAGAACCTCCCTCTAGTTGATTATCAAAGCAGTGTTCAAATCCAAATAAAAATTCAAACTAATTAAATGTTTTGGTTCATGTTCCGTAAAAAATATAGCCCAAATTTATCCATGTCACGTTGTTGTTTTGCATAGAACATGCAGGCATTGTTTTTCTTATAACGCCTCTTGTTTTGTGACCTTTCGTGACCTTTGCATTTCCTGCTGTATATTTTTCAGTGGCGGTAAATTGGAAAAGTGGGAACAAAAGCAACAGTAACGAGAACGTCGCCAAACAGAAGGTTTAATTAGCAACAACTGTTCTGCACGTACCCTTGCGTTTTTACATGTTCGTAGATTTCCCAACATTAACCAATCTTATCTGCGGACAATTAACAATTATCCTGCGAAATCGCGCGGAATATCGTCTAATACTTAGCCGACGAGGCCGAAGCCCGATTCCACTGAAAAAGAAGGAGTATTTAGAATTTTCTAAGACGTTGTCCAGTCCATAACTATGTTATGAGCATTACAAAAATGCAATAAAAAATGGGGGTCACCGTGCTCGTTTTTGTGCAACCTGGATGACTATTATAGTAAACATATGACCCACGAGCTTCATACTGGGAACATAATAAACCATTTTAATTAAACTGGGATTAGGATTATGAAAGAAATTAAAGATTTTGCTGCGTGCGTGCATAAGCAGCACTACCCCAAAACGTACTTTTTAAAGCATTGAAATAAAAATATCTCAAAGTAGAGTATTTAACTTTTCTTTAAATTGCGATATATTGTAGCCAACCGGATGTCTTTTAAATTTATGCATTAAAAAATGGGGGTCACCATGCTCATTTAGAAGAAAATGACCATTTATTTCTCTTCCTAGCTTAACCTAAAAGAAAAGCCTTAATGTTGTGTGTGCGCGCGCTAAATGACGCGAAAACTCATGCGCAGCAAGGATGCGCAATGCAATTCAGTGGAATCACCTTAAGTCAGACGATATTCCGCAAGATTGAGCTGAATAATTGTTTTAATATTCCACAAATTGTCAACGAAAAGTATTTTACAGCTAAAAATACTGTGGTTGTGCAGCTCTTTGCGATACGTCGGACGAATTGTAGCAACCTATGTATATCGCAAAATATCTGTTATGTACGGATAACAGATAACAAGTATGTCCAGACCATATATGGGCATTGAGCGAACTTGTTGAATAATAAAATTTAATATTCAGATGTTCTTTTATTTTCCGAAATTGAAAAGCACCAATCAGAACAAACGACGTTATTTACTTACAGCGGGTAAAATTTTATCTTTTATCTTCGTACGCACCTTTTTTTGTAACAACGCGTAAAATTTGGCTGAGCCTGAGGATGTTCTTATTTTAGCCCATATATTTTTGGGCAAATCTCAGCCTCAACGTTATTATAAAAATGGTTGTTATAAAAAAGAGTGTACCTGATATGAGGACCCCTTGTGTTATGTCGGCAAGACTAAACATCTTGCTACACGTGTCTGATAAGAATTCGCTCATCTTCCAGCACATCACTGGGACACAAACATAAAAACTTTGTGATAAGAAGATTGTTTATAGAATCTTGGCATTGATTCAACTTCAAATCAAGGAGGTCTTACACATCAGGTGGGAAAAACCCTCATTTAACAAACAAGTCAATCACGTCAATCAATGACTTTCATTTTAATTTTCCTTCAGTATTTATATCACATTCTTCAGTCCTTTTGCGTTTTCAACACCATTGTATTTTAGTTATTCATAACCATTTTATTATTTAGCAATTTATATTCTATGTACATTGTATTTATATCACACCGACAAGCGGTCAAACAGTCAAACGATATTTGAACGTGAAGATGGATGCAGGTCAGCCAAAACATTTTTTCCAAATTTAAAACCGTGTGTCTTAACTTGAAGATTTCATATCAGTCTGTTTAAGCGCAATGTTGAGTAACAAATAAAAATGCGTTGACCGTGCTTTGAAACACGTACCTCAGGCTAGTGCATATGCATTTAAAACGAGCATTCCTCAGATGCATGCTTTGTACTCTCATTAAACACCCTGTTTAGCCAATAAGAGCCCTTTTTAGATGGACGCTTTTATATAGATACCTATCAATTTTCTAGGACTAGTGTCAACATCTTTTGTTATCCCCAATCTACATCTAGTTTTGCTCACAAGAGAGACAAGAACATAATGCACATATAAAATACTGGTTCTGGGACAATTTTACAATCTCTCATCGTAGAAAACTTTTTTACTAAAAAACTCGGCTCCCAAACTCGCCGAGTTTCTCGAGTAAACAATTATGTGATGAGAGCTTGTAAAATTGTCCCAGGAACCAGTATTTTATATGTGTGTGGCCCGAAAGAAAATAATCGGGCGCTGTCCCAAAACCAGTAGCAATTATTTTTATGCGTCTGCACCCACACAAAAAAATATTTTCTTTTGAAGAAATGCCCGCACTGTATAATATACAAGAGTGTCTCAGAATTATTTTAGAACTATTTGAAGAATTATCTGCACAAGTATATACGCCGAGATGGGTAGAGGTAGAAGAGGTCCTATCGATCAAAGCAGCAAAAAGCCAAAAATTGGCAAAAACAAAGAAAGAGGAAACAATTGGCAAATGTATAACATACGCCATCACCATTATGAAAAAGATAATTCAGAATTTTTATCAGAAGGTTTACTTGCAGAAATGAAAAAAATGAGTCCGCAAAATTTAATGAATATTCTTGTACCAAAATAAATGTTAACAGGGACATTAGTTCACCATTTAGAAAGAAACACCACCCTGTTATATCGGTCAAAAATATGGTTAGTGTATCAAACAACTGCCAACTTTCCGAGGCCATAAAAAAACTTCCTCCAGAACTTCGTGAAAAAATCTACAGGGAGTACATATTATTACCATAAAGCTCAGGCAGCGAGCTGCTCTTGGCTGGGACAAGGTGAATGTTGCAATTGCCGAAGCTCCATTTTGCGAATATAATGAACAAATTGTAAAGGTCTTGTTTTGCCATAAATGTGGCGATTGCAGGCGGAATGGGCTCTGTCATATGTGTAGCAAAAATGGAGTCAAACACTTTCTCGGCTATCCTGTGTTTGATGAAAACGACTACGACGAAATCTTCAAGAAATCTTACTACTCTAGTTGGTGCGGAACCGTTGCGTGACATTTTCTGAGAAAAAGACCGAAAACCAATATTTTTATTTCCCAGGCACCTTGGACTAGCAGAACAACACAAACATGGCTGTCGCCTCACGATTTAGTGTTTGGGCCGAAAAAAGACGAAACAGAACAGATGTTACAAAACAAATACCCGCAGTTAATGCGCTGTAAGTTTTTGTGCCCCCACAGAAGCTGGCGAAGTGAAGCGGAGAGAAGAAATCGAGAAATAACAGGATTTGATCACAGAAATGTTATCGAACGATCGAGTGAAGTTTCTTGAAAAACTGACTCAAGCGAGACTATTTAATTTTTTTCTGCTTCTCGCATCGCTTCCATGACTTGATATGTTATCTGTCTGACCTCATTCTGCCAAACGGGTGTAGAAAGTTCGTTTATAGCATATATAAGAGCATGAAATAGTAAAATCATTTTGCGTGTCTTCCCGTGTAATTATGTTTTAGAAAGTTCTTGAACTTTCCGTGTTTACATAATTTTACTAACGTCTAAATATAAAGCTGGCAGGTCTTAATTTGTTTTTAAGATCTTTTATCTTAAATAAGCAAAGCAGTACGAAAGAACAATAGATTTAATTGGTTTGTTTTGTTCTGAAATTCTTTTGGGTTAAATCACAGAATTTTTGCACTGAAGAATGTAAAAACAAAGGATTTTCGTGGGCGGTAAAACCACAGAATGAGCATTGGTTGACAGCGCACGTGCGGGTATTGTTTTGATTTCAAAGCATTTACGTCACGGCTGCGCTTAATAACCACACAGCACACAAATTCGAGCTGTTTACATATATTAACCAAGCCAAGCGAAGCAACACGAAATATTTATCTGCTAAACAAGATCTAAAGAAATCCGGACCGTCAAAATTTACACCATTTACACTATAATTATTTCTTGTACTTCGGGAGTCGTAAACGTCCGCTGAGCATGATGACAGCTGGGCGTTCTGACGAGATCTGAAATTGATTGAAATGACTCCAGATTGACGCAAACAATCAGGTATGATTAAATAAATAATTATGCTATAATATTAATTCGTAAATATTCAATCCAAATGTTTTACACCTCTGGGCTGTGTCGCGCGAGCAGGTTGTGGCTCAGCACGTGCTGGCTCAGGTGTCTTTTTGTTAAATACAGCCTTGAGCTCTTCGCGTTTGTAATAAATCCCGATCAGTGAAACAACTAAGCTGGCAACACCAATGCAAGCCATTGTGTGGTGCTGAGACTGCTATTTTTTTCTACGGTACTCTTTGGTGTTTCGTCTGCAATAGTCGGGGTTGGCTCAGGGGCCGGGGCAGCGGCTTTTGCCTTGTTGTTTGCAAGTATGATAGCAGCCTCAGCTGCGGCTTTTTTCTGTTGTTCGCGGGCCAGCCGCGTTCTTTCAGCAACCAATTTGCCAGCAGCCACACGCTTGGGATTTTTTACGCACTGCGGGGTTGTAGTTGGAGCTGGAGTTGTTGCTTGCTGTGTTATCTCGGCCTGCGAATGTGCCGCCTGGGTCTCGCCCTGCGAATGGACGCTCTCGGATTGTTCGGTTGACATTTTGAAACAAAGCGTATATGTTAAGCAAATAAAATTATTATGCAATTACTCAGAATTTGTCTGGAATTGTTCAGCAGGTGGTGAGGTATGCTGAGGAATTTCGTCTAATTTTGCTTCATCCTTTCTATCCAAATGCGAGTTAAAATCAATGTGTTTTGTTGTGATCAGTGCCGCGTTTGCCAGAGCAAGAAAACGTCCGCACTTCAAAGCAATGTTGCCGGCCAGATTGGAGAGCTCTTGGTTGATGATGTAGTCGTTTCTGAGTTCTTTTTGATAAGCGTCGATGTCTTTGATGTCAACGGCCATTCCGACCACTTTGGTTACAAGAAAAATGCAGCTGTCGATCAAACTTTCTGTTGTCTTGGAGCCCACATAGGTCTCGTACCTTTTGATGTATTTCTCAACATCTTTGTCGCTCAGGCGCTTTACCTGTTCATGTGTTGACTGCACGCCGATGGCCTCTTTGGCTTTGCCTGTAGATACAAGCACGTTCAGCTGCTCACGAAGAGCAGGAATGTCAGGTCCGGGGGCGGTTAAGCTTGTCAAGTCTGGCACAATGCTACTACCAGCTGGCCCGCTCGACGGCTCGGCTTCCAGTAGGTCCAGGTTAAAGTTCATAAGTTCTGCGCACAACTCTTGTTCACCCATTGTCACTATATACAACTTTCATTTTTCCAATTCAAAAATAACTTAACCCCGTAGGGGTGGCGAAGCAATAACACAAGATAAGAGAACTTTCGCTCTTTCAGCTTTGAAATCAGATCTTTGTACTCATCATGGGAGAGTTTGCCGGCATAATCATCAAAGATCGCCTTCGTGGTTTTGGCCGAGGGAGTGTAAAATAGAACGATAGCCGCCACGTTCTCCCGGAAGGAAGGTGTGATGCTGGTTATCTTCTGGGTCAGCACCCAAACGCTGATTCCGATATGTCGAGCGGAAAAGCCAAGATTCACCAGCTGGCCTGTGCGCCCTTTCACATCTTTGGAGGCTGCGCAGTCATCGAGGATTATGAGCGTGTTGGTACCCACAAACAGCCAGCTCACGACATTCAACCAAATTTCCACCTCGTGCTGCTTGCATATTATCACAAACATTCTTGGATCATTTTCACCAATTCGGAGGTAGGTCTTGTGCGCGAATGTTGGGCAGATAAGCACAATGTAGTCGAACTTGCCGCGGAAAGGGCCGTAGATCTGGTCCACCACATACCTCGATTTGCCTGAATTCATGGGGCCCACAATGAGAGCGTTAAAGGGTATCTTGCTCGGATCCATTTCTATTAGTACTGCACAGATTCTAATTGCCTTCCTAATATATTCATCTGTGCGTCGCTGATTACGTAAATGTGGCAGTTCACATTGCCCGAGCTGCTTGCATTCCTCTCGAGCTCCAGCTGTACCCCATCCTTTGTGTTTACAAGTCGCGTGCCGCTTCCGTGCATCGAGTGGTCAGCCATGGAACGCAGATCAATCATAAGCCCGAACTTGTCTTCTGTATAAAACTTTGTTGCATTCATGTGCTGTGTTTTGTTTTTAGCTTTGAGAAAGAAGCGTTTGACCTCCTCCCAAACATCAATTCCTTCAAGTCCGTTGTTGTACAGCCTGTTGGGCAAGCCGTTAACTTTCGTCAGGTCTGGGTTTAAGTGCGCTTCTGACTGTCTTGCGCCAGCAGTATGGGGCTCGACAAAAAGTAGCAAGATGCCTTTGAGAGACCTTCTCTGCGGCTAAACTCTGAGATTAAGCCTTGTGTCAGTGCCTTTTGCAAACGTAACCACTTCGTCACGCTGAATGTGGTCATATGCAAATTCTTTGCCACTTGAGTATGCGCTGAGGGCTTCATCTGCCAGTGTTTTGCTTCTTATCATCTCGTACTCCAGCTGGATGTTTGTCAGCTTGTATTCTAGTTTTGATGGATCAGAGCCTCTGACGACCCGATCGGCTGGCGCAAGTGTCAGTTCGAACACAAGATCGTTGAATAGAGCCTGCGGATAAAAGGTCCTGTGGTCATTCAAAATCTGGTGGTCAAGGCGGATTCTGTATTTGGTTCCGTAAATCCCGTTCAGTTTGATTTCTGCAGCGACTCCTTAGGTCTTCTTGTCACCAGCTTTTGAGCGAATTTTGTTGAGGTCCTCACTCTGGATTCCATCTTGCAGCATGTTATCGCGCTCCTCCTGCGATAGGAAGAGATCCTCGAATATCTTGTAAATGTCGTAACCGACTGTGTCCTGCAGTATGGTGCCAGAGTACTTCACAACAAGTTTGTCAACTAGCGCCCGACCAACATTGTCAACAAGAAAGTTGTTGGCATGGCCTCCGCTCAAATCGATGTTGAAGCGCAGCGCAAGTGAACCAGGAACAATGACCTCGTTTTCATTCAGCTTGGGCACCGAAACATAAAGCGTTTCCTGCGGATTGGCTTCTGTGCGCTCGAAAGTGATGCGTTTCACTGCACGCTCCGCCTTTAGAGCGCCAAGAGTTTTCTCACTGCGTGTTGGTTGAAGGTTTTCCTGTACACCGTCCATTATTGCAATTGTAAATATAAAATCACGCGATGGCAGGTGGCGAATTTGGTATGGACCAACCAGATCTTGACCACGATATTGACCATGATGACGACAATGATGATGAACAAGAGGTCAACAGAACCCAGCCATTTCAGCCTGGCACAGCGTCCACCCCCTACCATGGTGGTGAACAACATGAAATGCAAACTATGCAGCACGAACAGAGCGGACTTCCAGAAACATCATTTGATGAAAATATACCTTTGTTGGAGGGTTTTATTCATCAAGATGACAAACCAGCACTTCTTGAAAGAGCAAGAGCTTTCATTAAAAAGAGGTTTCCAAGAGTTGACTTCGGAAAATTAGGCCCAATCAGTTTCAGCAAAAAGCCTGGCAATGAGACTACAATAGTTTCATTTGGAACAAAAGGTGGCGAGACTGACATTTTCAGAAAAGATGGGAAAGGTCTTCTCAAAAAATTTACAGACAAGTTCAAAACATCCCTTGGTCCAGAAGCTGAATCTCTGATTGCTCAAGACAATGAAGAAATAAGAGAAAACCGGCAGAGATTAAGAGAAGCTGAAAAACAACTCAGAGATGCAGAAAAACTCGCTTCTGAAAGAGAAAAAGCCGCCCAAGAAGTGCAATATCTGAGAACCAGAATAGATCGAACTCAAGCCAGTATTGATCAACTGGGGTCAAACGTTGAAAATGAATCAGAACTGCGGAGACTGCAGCAACTGAAAAAACATTATCAAAAGGATTTTGAAAGCGCAAAAAAAGAGGTGTCGGCTCTCGAGAAACAAGTTAAAACCAAAGCCAAAGAACAAACCAGTATCGACCAACTTGGAGCAAGCCTAGCCGCCAAAGAGAGCGAAAGAAACACCATGGAAGCAAGGCTCAACGACACAAGAACGTTGGATGAGCTGAAAGAGCAAGAAGCCGAACTGCAGTGCCAAAATGAGGAAGATCAGGCAGTTATCGACAATGAAGACGTCTCACCTTCTGATAAACAAGCCGCCGAAGGTCGCATTGAAGAAAGACAAGAGGAGCTTGCTCGTTTAAGAACGCAGATTGATGAAAGAGAAAGAGCGCTTCCACTTCGTGAGGGGGTAAAGGAGATATTCAAAAAATATGGTGTGACAGTTACAGCAATCGTTCTTGCTGCCGGGGTCACAATTGGTGCAGTCATTGGTGCTCTTACAAACGCTTTGAGAGCCACCGGTAAAGCGTTGGGAAAAGGTCTGAAAGATATTGGCTCAAAGGTTGCATCAGCTCTGCCAGGTCTTATTGGCACAATGGTGAGCTTTCTTTTCAAAGTTGCCGGTCAAGCTATCGGTTTTCTTGCTGAGCACACCTGGCTGCTGATTTTGGCTGTGGTTGCCTTTCTTGTCGAAAAATACATCAAGGAGTGGCGTTAGCGCATAAAGGTGTAAATCAAAGCCGCAGTCCCGACGGCAGCAACAGCAACAGCTGCTTTGTTATTTTCGTGTGTTTCAGTGCTGCCACCTGCATTTGGTACTGGCTCATCAGGTGTTTTCTCTTCAGGCATGGGCCCCTTTTCTTGCGTTGCTTCCTTGTGTATTGGGTTTGAGGGGTGGCTGTTTGGTGGGTTTATCTTTGATGGCCCTCCTGCCATTAGCTTTAGTGCTGTTTTTTTTGTGCTAGTGTTCACTTCATCGTTAACCCCGAGCTTCATGCCTGGCATAGCTTGTTTGAGCTGGTTGTTGTAACCAATTACACTTCCCGTATTTATTACCGTCTGCGCAGGCATCAGCCATGCCCCCGGACACACAGCAAAGTTAAGCCTCACCTCTGCCTCGTCGACAGCAAGTTGGTACCTTTGAACAGACTTTGCCAGATGCGGTTGCCTTATTGAGTCTTCCACTAGCACAAGGAACTCACTTTGCGCTTCCTTTGCGCGCCCTCCTGACCCAAGTATGCTGCTTCTAACGTTCACCTGTGAACCCAAAACACAGTAAACGAACGCCTCTATCGACTGGTTTATTCGCGCCAAACCCGCCTGGGTCAGACCTTCTGCTACATTGGGACAAAACCAGTCTGCCTGTGCGTAGGCAGCGTCATCCGGCTCGACATAATAAATCAAGTTACCTTTTTACCCTGAACCGCCTTCGTCAAAAAATTTATTGAAACCAGGGTACGTGGCTGAAGTTTTATCTGGTCCAACGTTTGTGACATAGATGTAAACGCTTCCCAGGCCGTGGTTTGCGCCTCCTGTAAAACGAAAATCGCTTGACGGGTCGACTCCGAACTCAGCGCATATTCTTTTGTATGAAGCCACGTCGTACTTGTTGTTAAACTGGTCAAAAGTAGGGTCGCCAGGCAAAGCGCTTATGCTTTGTATTCCTCCCATCTGAAACAATATATATGGAACTTGTAAAAAGCTCGCACATTCAGTGGCAAAGGGATACCACACCCAGTTGTCGCGCACCAGACAGCAAAATTCAGCTGCTGTGGCCAATATTTAATATTTGGGCCGGCTAGCCATGTTTTGGACTGTTTCCCTGAATGGTGGGTGAGTTTGGTTTTTTGAAATATCTCTCTGAACTTTGTTGTGAAATACTGGTCCGGTGTTACGTAAATATTCAGTTGGTCATTAAATATTTTTTTCAAACTCGGTGCGGCATCGTGAAAGCCAACAGGAGGAATGGGCAAAGAGTCTCCTTTTAAACCACTTGGTGTAAGCTGTTGCAGAAACCCTTCTGATGATTGGCCAACACCCAGCGCACTTTCCATTTCCGGGCTCCAATATTTGCTGTCTGAACCAAAAACGTTTATCAAATGGCCTGGCCCTGCTTTGAAATAAATTTCTGAGGTTGCTGTGTGGTCTTTGGAGAAATCGGTCTTCCAAGCCTTTTTTTCTGCTACTTTGGCAATGCTGTCAGCTTCTGGTGTCTGAATCCATTTAAGAAGCGCAGACATGTTTCATATTTAAACAAAATATTTTTCTCTAATTATAAAATGGTTATTCTAACGCTAACTACAATAAAAAATCCGCATACGGTCTATTTTGACCAGCCTATTCAAAAACCAAGCTATATCCGGCTGCTTTCATGCTCACTCTACAAAAGTTGGAGTAGTTTGGAAAAGGATGGAATAATTTTTTATAAAAAAGTTAACAAGCAACATGAGGAAACGCGTTATTTACGAATGGGAAACTATTCACTGGATGACATTGGGGATATTTTTGAAAAAGGATTTCCAGAGAAAAATATGTTTTTTGTAGAAAAAGGTATTACAGGTCGTTCTTTGATAATAAAAGCAAATGAGGCCAAAATTGGAAAATTTGGACTGAATGAAAGTCTTATTAATTTCTTTAAATTGCCTGGGTATAATACTAATTCAGCAAATGGTAAAAAGGATTATTTTAGACAAATTAAAATAGATAATGTTTCAAATCCTAAAAATTACTTTATTAACTGTGACCTTATCGACAAGCAACAAAGCTTGCTAAATGGTAAGCCTTCAAGTCTGTTAGCTTGCTTTGACATACGAGGAAAACCGTATGAAAAAATTCATTACCAAAATACACATCTTAACGTTTTGCGCGAAGTTTGTGCTGGTAATCACGTTACAAATATGACGCTTTCAGTCACGGATGAAAATGGGCTTTTAAATTTTAATGGCTGGCCTCTTCAGTTTCAAATTGAGATAAATTAAACAAAAATTTTTTTGTAAATATAAACATGGCTTCCAACGTATTACCAAGTGCCCCAGCTTATAGAGAAACAGAAACGCAGACTACACTCTATCCGATTCTGCCAACTCAACCAGATAACAATTTTCGTATGCAGAAAGCAAACGAAGTTTTAAAATATTTAAGTGACGAAGTTTCCCATTATCGGCTCGTTGCAAAAAATACAAACGTACAAAAACCATTATCAACTACGCTAGCTTTTCGGTAATTGTGAAGAAGAGCTCCCCAGTTGTATTCATCGAGGTAACTCGGAAGTTTGCTTTTTACCGTCCCGTTCATGGCTTTCAAATTTCTCTTGATTTGACTCCATACTCCTTCGATCGTGTTAGAGTGGGCCCCCTGTGAAAGGGTCAACAAAGTTCTCTGAATGGTTAACCATGATGTGGATATAGCCGAGGCTGTTCAGATTGAAGTACGGTGAAAACTTGTCTGAGATAACTGTTGTTCCAGGCTCAACGAATTGCTGTACCAGTCCAGCCACCAAGGTTTCTCTCGTCCTGTTGGGTACTCGAAATGCTAGAGCTCGTCCAGTGCCTCTTTCGACCATGCCGAAAACCCACGTGCCTCGACCGATCCGCCCGCGGTTGTACTTGCGTTTGTGGCCAAACATGGATTCGTCAATTTCTACAGTTTTTCCTCGGCCGCCTAGTTTAACGTTGCCGTGTAGAATTTTCAGGGAGCAGATGTCTCGGAGTCTCTGAAGTGCCGTGAGCACAAAGGACGAGGAGATTAAAAACAAGGAAAGACGACTCATGCAGGCAAAAAAGGTCATCGCAGATCTGAAGGCAGAGGTCGAGTCACTCCGTAAACGAAACGAGGATCCAGAACCTGACCACCAGCAGCGAACGTCTCAGCAACAGCCAGAGATCGGCCGCGTCAACGCTCATAGTCTGTCTAGTATCCACGGTCGGTACGAGAGGGTGCTTCAGGTGCTTCAGGATAACCGCTGCAGCATGGCCAATGCCATGGACCATCGAGAGCATGATCGTGTCATCCGTGATCATGCTGGCTCTGTAAAAGAGTTGGAAGCCATCTGCAGAACAAGACTTGGGCGCTACCTTCCAGTCTTGGCCAACTTGCGGCGCGAGGGGAAGCTGCTACCATTGAAATTCGACGAGCGGTTCTACGAGTGATGCTGCTCCCTTAACACAAAAAAACGGCTCCTTTAGGAGCCACCAACTTTACAAAAGTGAATGACCAACAATAAAAATATGATTCTACTCGATCTTAAAAATTAATCAAAGACTTAAAAATATAGGTGACTTCCGCTTAATCATACCCTCGCTAACTCGAACCCCTTACTGACCCCAACTCCAACAAATTAAAATAACTTATCTGCAACATAAAGCACAATAAATTAGTCACCTTCAAAAGTACTAGTTAAGTAGAGGGGGACTGGGACGTAGGTAAACATTTCAAAATGGCGGACAAATAACTCATTGCGAGATCGTAGTTATCACGTTGAAACTTTGACTGGTCTTGGTGGTGCTCGCAGTAGGATTGGTTTCTACAACAACTGTACATCCTAAAGTTTCCCATACAGTGCGCAGTGTATCTGTTCAATTCACTTTTATGGATAAATAAGGTAATGTTTACGTCACATTGTAACCGACAAGTTACCGACACTTCACCGACAGGTCACCGACAGTCGGCCGTTTGTCAGTCGACTGTCGGCCGACACTTGATTAAAACTGTCGGCCGACAGTTGGCCGTTTGTCGGCCGACTGTCGGCCGACTGTTGGTCGACTGTCGGCCAACTGTCGGCCGACAGACGGCCAACTGTCGGCCGACAGACGGCCAACTGTCGGCCGACAGTCGACCGACAAACGGCCGACAGTCGGCCGACAGGTTTTTTAGGGAGCTCTTCTTCACAATTACCAGCTTTTCTGCTGGCGGTATTTCTGGTTTTCTATCCGCAGGTGGCGTAGCAGCTGCGTTTACAGGCATTGGGTTTCCTGCGGCAGTTCCTATTGGCTGTGTTGCCTCTTTATTTGGCATCACAGCTGCTGGGCTTACCGGTTTTTACAAAAAACTCGAGCCAAAACTTATCAAACACTGCAAAATCATGACACTTGCTTTGTCAAAATGCGATACTGTCAACCGCATACTGTCAAAATCACTTATTGACGGCAAAATCAGCGATGCTGAGTTTCAAAGCATCCTTGATGAAAAAGAGAGCTATTGAATTCAGAAGGAGATTCTTCGGAAAGGCACACTTCCCAAGGAAAAACAGAATCAAAGCAGCCCTGACATCGAAAAAATACGACAAGAGGCCGTGCACGAAGAAAGGATCCGCATGCAAAAAAAGCTTCTTGGTAGCATCGGCGACGTTTCGAAATAAAAATTCAGTTAAAGCGCACACTCTTTCATTTTATAAAGAATGATTGCTGTTCCAAAATATACTTGCCTCCTATACCATGAAAAAAGTTGACGTTCCCCAAGTTCTTATCTCAACCGCGGCCATTTTTGGTATCGGGCTGATATGGTACGACTTCAACGTGAAGGTTTTTAATACAGTCCGCGATCTTTTGAATGCCACATTATATAACCCGGACGCAGAAGAGACAAATTAATTTTGATTTAAACTTTTGTATGTTTCCATTTCTATACTTGCAAAAATAATGTCAGACAACAAGCTTGTTAAAACCATCATGGATGCTGCTACTATCACTGGTTTGGCTGCCGGCATCGGCTGGGTAGCAAAAAAGGTTGTGAAAGAGAATTTTACTTCTGACCCCAGCAGCAGTGCGATGAACTACGTGAAGTTCACCGCCGTCATGGTGGGGAGCATTGCGCTCAAACAGTACCTTGAGGACCAAAAAATCCTTCCCACCAGCGTCTGAAATTAATGATTTGAAAAAAACTCTGCTCTGATATATAACAATGGCAAGTATTGCGATTATGGTTGGTGGGGCTGTGTTGAATGCTGTGGCTTTTATCGGTGGCAATTACCTTGCGAGGGCACTTGGCGGAGGTGACAAAGCTGCACTGACATGATAATGCTCTCGAGGCGTATCAAGCGGCTTACGCCAAATACTCCCGTGACCGCACCAAACTTCTCGACTGGATTGCGACTAACACGCAAATAAAGGTGGAGGCCAAGCAGAACTTCACCAACACTGACTACGCCTTCAAACTGTACAACCAGGCGCACCCTGACAAACAAATGATACCCCCCGAAGAGCCCAAGTTCTCAGATTTCTATCAACCAAGCGAGCAGCAGAAAAATGGTGAACTCATGTTCGTGGGCGCTGGGGCTCTTGCTCTGGGCTACGCTGCCTTCCGGTTCCTTTAAACTTTTTTAATTCCTTACTTATATTACACGATGGACGACAAACTCGCAAAGATATACTATAGCCCTGGGGGCTGCTGGAAAGGTATTGCCGCGATCAAAAAATTATCGGAAGCTGCCAAGGTACCAGAAGAAACCGCAAAAAAGTGGCTGTTGAAGCAAGCGCTCTGGCAGATCTTCCTCCCCGCACCAAAGCGAATTCCTCGGCCGAAATTCGACGTGCCTACACCCAACGCGGTCCACCAGGCGGATCTTCTTTTTCTGCTGCATGACAAACTGCCCCGCGGGCGCAAAGTTTTCAAATACGCACTCACCGTTGTCAACGTGGCCAGCCGCTACAAAGAGGCTGAACCCTTGACCTCTAAAAACTCTGATGAAGTTGCCCTGGCTTTTAAGAGAATTTACAAGCGCGCGCCTCTGAAATGGCCTCAACTGCTGCAGGTTGACCCTGGGCGTGAATTCATGGGCGCTGTTACAAAAGAAATGGAAAATCACAAAACGTACATTCGGCGCGGGCGAGTTGACATTCACCGTGACCAGGCCATTGTTGAACGTTTCAACCGCACCCTGGCTGAACGCTTGTTCGGGCACCAGTATGCCGTTGAAATGCGCATGCCTGAGGGCCAGCGGTCCACGGCGTGGGTAAAAAGGCTTCCTGAAGTTGTGGCTGCTCTGAACAACGAGGTAACAAGCCTTACCGGCCAGAAACCCGCCGTTGCCATCAAAGAAAAAAATGTTTCTGCAAAGCCATCGACGCCTTATTTGAGGCCTGTTGGGGAAAGGGAAAAAAAGCTCCCCTCTCTTGTGAATGTTAGGTATTTGTACCAACCTGGCGAGCTTGAAGGTGGTGTGAAAAGAGCCACTGATCTAATCTGGTCTTTGAAAGTTTACAACATTAAACGATCTTTTACCAAACCGAATCAGCCCGTTCTCTACTATTTGCACGACGGGCCCAAGCGAGGCTTTGTGCGTGAAGAACTGCTGGTTGTGCCTCCAAGCACACAATTACCCCCCGAGCAACTATAACATTTCTTTATTTCAGCATCTCTGTTAAAGCTTCTTCTATTTCTTTGATTTCAGTATTTGTTAATAAAGCTTCTATTTCTTTCATTTCTGTAGCAGCGAATAAAGCTTCTACTTCTTTCATTTCGGTATTTGGGAATAAAGGCCTAGTGTACCCGTAAGCATTTGTATTGATCCCATCATCTGCTATCCAGCGCTTTGAATCAAATGGGGAAAGCGAAATTTTGTTGACATGCATACCGTAAATCTCATGCCCCTCGCTTTGAAGAATGTTCATTCCGTGCCACATCTGCTGCGTACCAAAAAGCGTTTCCTTGTACTGTTCATGCTTTATTTGTTTCTTGACAACGCTCTTTTTTACACCCTTTGCTTTTTTGTTATTTTTTCGTCTGCCTTCATGATAGAGTACATTTTCGGCCTCAGACAAACGATCTCCGATATGGGGGTTCCGGCACACTCGTCTCTCATTTTTCCCAAGACCTTTTTGTTCGCGGTTGAGTGGAGCGGATGCTCCTTCGGGTAGTCGCTCGTGTCATAATGCTTTTCGTTTGATTTTATGTCTTTGTAGACGTCGTCCGTTTTTATTTCAAGCAGAAGGCTGTCTGTGTCTGTGTACAGGAGATCGCAGCTTTTGCCGTACTGCTTTTTCAGATGGTTGTAGAAAAAGTCGTATATCAGGATCTTGCTGTTGTCAAGTATTGTCATCCCCGTGTAGACTGGCTTGTTGAGCAGCAGCCGGCTTTTGCGCATGTTGATTCCGACCAGGTCGTTTGAAAATATTACATACCTTGAGTACAAAGGGCTGGCAACCAATTTCCTTATTTTGTCTGTCTCATTGCTGCGCACTATTTTTATGTCAACACGGTTGCGCAGGTTCTCCATGGTTTTGCCGAAAACTGAGTTATTCATTAGCTTGTAAAAGTTCTTTTCAAAGTCGTTCTTTGCTTGCTTTCTGAATTCTGTATTCGTCCGGATGTACGGCTCCATCCAGCACTTTTATTCGAACTCCAGCACCATTTTTACGCGCTTCAGTTTCATCCCCTGCTTCAGATAAAACTGCAGGTTTCTGTAATGCACGACGTAGTCTTTTTTGTCCTCAAGTGTCAGCAGCAGCTTATTGCTGTCTGGGGGTTTTATATCCAGGTCTTTCATCAACCTCTTTTGGTAGTCCGACATACATTCCTTTTTCACGACCTTTTTCTCAGGCGCCAGGGGGTAGCTGTTGTGTTCTTCATGCAGTTCTGCGGGATACTCAAGATCGACCTCAAGGATCCATCCATTCTTTGCGTTTTCTTTTTTATTCAGGATTTCCTCCTCCGTCGGCATGACACGTTTCCATTTAAAATCCCTTTTTGGGAGCGGCTTGCTCATTGCCCAGCCGTAGAGGTTGTTCGCGTCTAGATATATAATGTAACTGTTTGCTTTGCTGGGGTCATAGTCCGGTACCAGCGGGTTGTTTGCCTTCGCGTATCTCTTGCTTACCATCGAGATTCCCCCCCGAATTCCCCTTTCCGCGAAGAGATGCATTTCAAGGTCTGTAAACAACTCAAGCTCGACACCCGTCTTTTTCAAGAGTGCGTCCCATGAGAGGCCTGGTGATGTGAAATAGTGTGCCGGATCTAATCCGTACTGCTCCAGACACAGTTTACGGAAGTTCTCGAATACATCTGCCAACAGGGCAACATCCGTTTTTACGTAAAGGTCATGATAGTCTCCCAATGTTTTACATTCAAACGTCTCCCAGACTGTCTGCGCGTGAGCGTACTCATCTTCTGTTATGTGCTCGTCGTTGAGCTTGCTGTAGAACTTCTCTTTGTCCGGAAGACTTGTTTCGCTGAATCTCGCCCATGAGTCCATGTACTCGTAAGGGTAAATCCCCTTTTTGTAAAGCAGGTCACTGCCATTTGAAATGGTTGATGTAATTTTTAGTGACTCCTTCGGCGTTGCTCTTACAAGCGAATCAAGGCTTCCTTGCAAAAAGTTCAAGCTGTCAATGAAACGCAGACCTCCAACCGAAAAGGTAATGTATTTCTCCATGTTGTTTGCGACGCATTTCACCTCTTTCTGCAAATTTGACATCGCTTGCATTAAATGGTGTGCGTCGTAGCCCCTCAGGTTGTGAAATACAACTGGTATCTGGTCTGTTTTGGGCTTTATTCTCATTTTAAGGTTACATTCGTTGTGCGCGGCTCCGCGGTACGCGCCCGTCATGTGGCAATGGTCTTTTACCGCGTCTCTGAAGTTTTTCTGAAGCAGAGGCTTTTCACAGAAATAACAATTCACCTGTGCCTTTGCCTGCTCCTGGTCCTTTTTCTCTGTTACCTTTTTTAGTGTTATTATCCCGTTGACCTTTTTTTCTGCCTCCTTTTTTATTTCGATAATGTCGTTTTCCTCTATCATTACTTCCTTTTTTATTTTTTGTTCCTCCTGCTGCTGTTTTTGTACCATGTAATAGCACCGTTTGTGCCATTGGCCCCGATAATTGCATTTTTCCCCGCCTTCTTCGATTTTGAAAACAGGTAAAGAGTCTAAGTATTCGTCTTTTATCAAACTTTTGTTGCAAATATGGCAATCAGTTGCATTTTTGAATTTTTTCCAGTCTTCGGCCGTCATCACAATCGGCTTTGGTGTGGCCAAACTCTCTCTTATTTTCGTTTCTTCCTGCAGTATTCCGTTAAGAAACTCTTTTACCGCATTTTCGCCCCTGTAAACTTTTGATCCTGTAACTTCGCCGTCGCTTTTCACGACAATGTACGAATACCCACACGCTTCATGCCATTCGGTCTTTTCTGTGTAGCTTTTGTTCTTGCTATCCGGCCCGCGCTCACAGCCGGGTATCTTTTTTACCAGAGCCTCAAAATCAGCGTATATCACAAAAGGATCTTTATCTGTTTATGGTAATTTTGGAAAGCGAGTATGTTTTTTTCCCTCTTCCGGCATCTCAATCCTTGTCGGCCTACCGTTCACACCGTTGCAGTATTTTTTGTGTTCCTCGAGTAAGTGCGCTCTTGTGAAACGTGTTAAGCACATCATGCAGTAGAAAGTTCTATTGTTTATTGCCTTATCGAACAGCAAAGCGCTTTCTCTTTTTACGTAACAATAGTGTTGAATTAAACCTGACTCAATAAACATCAGGTTTATCGTAGGCACGTTCGGTTCTTTTCTGCTTATCCTGTGCACAATCACAGAATTGTTTTCCCAGCCAAATACGTGTATTGCCAGTTTTTTGTTTTGAGCTTCAAGCTTGTCTATCTGTTTTACCGGAGTGGCAAAGTCAATTCCTTCGTAGTTTATGCCGTCGTTGACCGGATATTTGCTTGGTCTTTCCGCGTGAATCCCGTCTTTTGGAGGAAATAATGCTGCTCTGAGTGCCCACTTCAGGCATTGGTTGTCTCTGTTTTTCACGTTTATTATTGCCTTCCTTTTTGCCAGATTGACTGGAAGTGGCAAATAGGTTCCTCCGCGCAGTGGCTGATAGCGCGCGACATTCACGTATGCTGTCATTATCCTGTCAATATCCCATCCTGATCCTTCCAATGACCAGTTTTCTATTTCCCCCCTTATTCTTTCCATGAATTCTTCATATTTTTGTTCTATCAGTTCTTTGTTATTCCTGTTAAAAACGTGCGGCTGGTCCTCTTTAAAATAGTGCTTCATTTCTTGCGTTTCAGTCGCCGTTTCAAATCAGTGAACTTTTCTTTATTTTCTCGTGCAAATACCAAAATATCTTTATTGTTTGGATTTGTTTTGGATACATCCGTTATCCATACACGCAGCCATTCCTGGAGATTACTTTGGCTTATGTTAAACACGTCATATAAAAGAACACGTTCAGGTTGTAATGGCTGAGGAAGGTTTCTATTTTGCTCCCTCGTTAATGGACTGTAAAACTTTTCTAAAACATTAGACGAAAATCTCGCGGCTGCCATCTCGGCGTATATACTTGTGCAGATAATTCTTCAAGTAGAAAATAATTCTGAGACACTTTTGTATATTATACAGTGCGGGCATTTCTTCAAAAGAAAATATTTTTTTGTGTGGGTGCAGACGCATGAAAATAATTGCTACTGGTTTTGGGACAGTGCCCGATTATTTTCTTTCGGGCCACACACATATAAAATAGTGGTTCCTGGGACAATTTTACAAGCTCTCATCACATAATTGTTTACTCGAGAAACTCGGCGAGTTTGGGAGCCGAGTTTTTTAGTAAAAACGTTTTCTACGATGAGAGATTGTAAAATTGTCCCAGAACCAGTATTTTATATGTGTGTACATAACATAACATTGCGTCAGCGTGAAAAAAAGTTGGACAATAGACACTTTGCATAAATGGCGTCCACATTTGAATAACAATACTTTGTGCATCCTTAGCCTCGTGTGGATGTTTATAGACAAAAGATTTTTTACCTGAATGTGAGGCTTAGGATATATAAGTATTGTTATTCAAATACCGACGCTATTTATGCAAAGTGTCTATGGAACGCGCGCCCACTCTTCGTGCAATATGTGTTACAGAGTAGGACTTGCTCCTCTGGTGCACTGGGTACCAAGAGTTTCCATATCAAGTTTTCTCTTTTCATTTTTCTTTTTTTTTAATTGACACTTTCGATCCCCTTCAACATTAAATATTTCAAAATCGTAGCCGTTCGTAGAGCTCCTTTTATCTTGCGAAATATTTATCATCATTAAAGACCTTTAACAAAAATTTGGTCTACATGTAGTCAATCCACTATATTTTGACATATATAAAATGGATATAAAGTGTTTGGCTAGATTTCGAGATAATCAAGCTTGTTTATAATCAAAAGAATACGGCAATCGTTGTTATAGTAAACTTTGTTGCTAAGAAACCAGTAAAAAGTTAAAGTATGGTCATATGTGATCGCTGTGGTGTAGTTTGGCAAAAATGGAATATTGGCTTCCAAGATATTTTTTTCAAAACACCCACACTGAAGCTTAAAAAAAAAAGCTACATCGAGCCTTCTTAAGCAAGAAAAGATCAAGGAAGAGATTTTGGTCAAGAACTGTTGACAGTTGAAGGGCCGAAAGCATAACAACCCGGTGTCGAATTTCAGGCCGTTTTCTTCTATTTTCTGCTCAGGTCTGCCTCCTTGTTTTTGAATTCTTTTTGAGTTCAAATCACGCAACATGACATGAACATCCATGTCCAATATACACGACCTGATACGAGTCGTAAATGACATCAGTCTATCCGTACGACTCATAAGGGTCGTGAGACAATGCTTTACGAGTCGTACAAGTGGTGAATTGCATATTGTTAGTAGGACAGTGAACTTCATATCATTAGTGTGACAGCACGACCGCACGAGTCATACGAGTGGTGAAACACTGGTTTATGGGTGGTACAGTTGGTAAACTGCATATCATTAGAAAGAAAGCGTGAAAACCGGAACACGCTGAACAGAATGTATATTCCTCGTTCTATAAACTTGAAAGCCCAAATGCGCTAGACACGATGTATATTCTTCGTTCTAAAAACGAGAGAGGCTGAACACGCTAATCACAGTGTATAAACGTGAAAGCCCAAACACGCTAAACACAGTGTAATTCTTCGTTCTAAAACCGCGAAAGGCAAAACAAGCTAAACACAATGCATATTCTTCGTTCTTAAAATCTGAGAGCCCAAACTCGACTCGTACGACCCGTACCACTTGTAATACACACTCGTAAGTCCCACTATTGATATGCAATGCAGAAGAAACAGAAATACAAATGATTTTAATTCAGTAGTATCGTAGCTACAACCAGTTTCAAAAAGGGTTGAAACAACAATTACATTACATTTCTAGATTAAAGTAAAAGGAACAAAGACAAAAAAAAAGAAGTACTAAGTAAATAACCCATGACTACACTAACATACTTACAAGTGTTACAGAAAATTACATGTTGACCTAATTGCTAATTAATTACATTATATAACACATATTAACAGGGTTTCCTAATTTACAGTACCGGTAATAATTATATCGAGTTTTTACTATATAGGAACAAGCAACCATTTTTTTTTAAAGAAGTCTTTCTTACTGATTTTTCTTTCAATATCACACTTATTTTTAATTTTCGATTGAAATCCTTGAATTTTGGGTAAGGTTTGGCTTCTTCTGCAGTTCCATAAGAATAATTTTCCAATTATTATGAAATAGTTGAGTAGGTTAGATAAAGGGCATCGTTTCTCTAAAATTCCAAATAAAATGTTTTGCATAGAAAGGGAAATTTGTTGATTCGATAAAAGGCACCAATAGGACTCAAAATCAATCCAAAACTTCTTGGAGTGAGAGCAATCGTAGAAAAGATGAGATCAAGTTTCAGGTTCAGCATTGCAAAAAGTACACAGATCATCCGTTTTGTAGCCAATTTTAAACAATTTGGTGTTCGTGTAAAGAATAGAATTTATAACTTTGTATTGGAAGGCTTTTACATATGATTCAAGTGCAACTAAGTGCGGCAATGCAAAGATTTGTTTGATTTGGTCCTTTGTAAAGTTGAAGTCATTCTGTAATTTAGATATTATATTTGGTGGTTTTGCTTTTTCTGAAACTAGTAGGGAGTAATAATCTTTTGATCTTTTAACTGTAACATCAAAGATATTGTTCTCAATTGAAAAAGAAGGGGATTCGGTTGATACAGTTACATTATTAGTTTTTAAATGTGAGGGTATAGAATATCGGAGTCCTGCCCATTGAAGAAAAATGGTTTTATAAATCTCGTTCGAGAAGTAACTAAAGGAGTCGGTTATATTTAGATCGAATCGAAGATCATGTATATTAATAATTCCTGACGCAAGGTAGTTTTTGAAATAAACTGGCTTATTATCTATTCGTATTTCTTTATTTTGCCAAATAATGTTTCGGTAATCACTTTCTGAAGAGAAAGTCTCGCGGAATTCAGACCACCATAGCAAAAGTTCATTGTAAAACTGTGAAGGAAAATTATAGTCCTTGATATCATAATTGCAGTTCAGAAAGAACAGACCTCCAACGGGCTCTAGAAGATGAAGAAAATATCTCTTCCATGTTACAGTTGAATCATTAAATAGCCGTTGTAACCATGCTAACCTTAAAGATTTACATACAGTCAACATCTATCATTTTTAAGCCGCCACTCTCATATTCATTGATTACTGATACGCGAGTTACTTTGTCTACCCCTTTCCATAGAAACTTAAATAGCAATTGATTTAGTTCGTTCACAACTTCTTTTGGTGTAGGTAATATCGAGAAAGCGTACACAAACTTTGGAATCAGAAAGGATTTGATTATTGTCACCTTGCCGTAAACAGATAGGCCCCTTGAGGACCAAATATTGATGAGTTTTTTAATACTATCTAGCCTTTCAATAAAATTCTTTTCTTTCAGCAATTTCCGATCGTATGTAAAATACATTCCTAAAGCTTTAATCGGGATTTTGGGCCATTCAATACCAAAAGGTTCTTCTTTACTTCCTTTTAATGATCCTATCCACATGCCCTCGGTTTTTGAGGAATTAATCTTAAGACCTGATATATTGTGGAAGATATACAAAAGTTTAAATAGTGTTTTTGCTGAGTCAGTGTCACTTAAAATTGCAGTTGTGTCATCAGCATACTGTAGGAGTTTTGTTTCTTCTTTTCCAATAGCAATTCCTTTTATATCTGGATTTTGTCGAATGGCAATGGCCAAAGTTTCCACAGCAACTACAAAAAGATATGGAGATAGTGGATCTCCCTGTCGAACGCCTCGTTCAAGTGTGAAGAAATTGGAAGTCATACCGTTGTTAATAACACAACTTTGTATGTTTTTGTAAAAGACTCTGACCCAACGAAGGAAATCTGGACCGAAGTTTAATGTTTCAAGACATTTTAAGAGAAATTCCCATTCAACACTATCAAAAGCCTTTTGTAAATCAATGAACAACATTAAACCAGGAATATTTTCTTTCGCAGTGAAATCCATTATGTCATAAATCGATCGTACTGTTTCTCCTATATAGCGATCGTTTACATATCCTGTCTGGTTTTCATGAATAATATCTGGTAACACCTTTTTTATCCTCCATGCAATTGCCTTTGTCATTATTTTTGTATCGACGTTAACAAGAGAGATAGGGCGCCAATTTTCCAGCAGTGAGCGATCTTTCCCTTTCTTTTCAATTAGAGTAATGATTGCTTGTTTTTGAGAGCTTGACATCTCACCTTTTTCAAAGCATTCGTTCACACAGCTTATAAAACTATCAGTTATTGTCGCCCAGAATTTCTTATAGAATTCAATAGGAATGCCATCGTTCCCAGGTGTTTTATTGTGATGAAAACTGTTCAAGAGACAAAAACATTCTTCTGATGAAATTTTTCCTTCGCAAAGGGTTTTTTGTTCTTCGGAGAGTTTAGGTAAATTTAAATTATTTGGGAAAGAAGAAATTTTCAATGTAATATCCGGATCACTATTGTTACTTTTGTACAGGTGTCGATAGAAACGTTCTTGCTCCTTTAAGATCTTGAAAGGATCCGTTTTAATAACACCACTTATATAC
Source organism: Meandrina meandrites (assembly GCA_963693305.1). Lineage (NCBI taxonomy): Eukaryota > Metazoa > Cnidaria > Anthozoa > Scleractinia > Meandrinidae > Meandrina > Meandrina meandrites. Next base: position 14,055,728 of record OY855911.1, on the reverse strand, counting down.
AGTTTTCTTATGTGTTTTTTAATATGATTTCTTTTCTCAAGGTTTAAGAAGTATTTTGTGCTTTTTTCACCGTGTTCATGCCAACGAGCACGTGCACGTATTATTATTCCTTTGGTTTTTTCTTCGTACTAGGTTTCTAACTTTTCCTGAACCGCATTATATAGAGTTGCATTGGACTCACTGGGTTTCGCTTCAAATTCTTCTTTTATCTTCCTAAATTCGTCTTGGAGATTTTTTTCTTTTTCATTCCTTTCCTTGGCTTTCTTCTTTGAGTAATTGATAGCATGGGCCCTTACGTTATATTTAATCCAGTCCCAGACACTTTGGCTGTCCGAAAGTTCTTTACGTCCCTCTGCAGCCCATAATGGGAGCATTTGAGTAACGCTGTTTACATATTCATCGTCCTCTAGCAAAGAACAATTCATTTTCCAATGTCCAGGACCTTTCAGCTCATTTTCTAACTTTCCAATTTCTATTGAAATCGCATCATGGTCTGTTCTGATTGCAGGGATGATATCAGTCGATTGCACCAAATCATTCAAATTATTAGATATCAACCAGTAGTCAAGACGACAAAATATTCTTGGAGATTTTTGGCTCCACGTGAAACTCTTTGTTTCCGGGTTTTTAATTCTCCATATATCAACCAAATCGAGTTGACTTTGTAAGCCTTCAATACAAGAAATAACTGATTTTCTTTGGACAAGTAAGCCTCCTTTTTTGTCAACCACCGGATTTAATGGACAATTGAAATCACCACCTATAATAATATCTTCAGATTCTAGGTTTTCCTTTTGTAAGATTGCAATTAATTTATTAAAAAACGTTAAAAGATCTTTATCTTTGTTTGGTGCGTATATGTTTATTAACAGATAAGTTTTATCTTTAGTATCCGCCTTGAGAATGATGTAACGCCCCAGCGGGTCTAAGATCTGCTGACGGATGGTGCAATCAAATCCGTTTCTAATCAATACAGCAACTCCACGTGCGTTTGAGCTACCGTGACATGTTATAATTTCTGCACCCCATTCATTTTTCCATTGAGCATCTGTGTTTATTGTGGAGTGCGTCTCTTGTAGAAAAATTATGTCCGCTTTTCGTTTTCTGCACCAAGTAAACATTGTTCTCCTTTTTTGAAAATTACTTATGCCCTTTACGTTCAGCGATATTAATTTAAAAACATCAGCCATCAAACTGCGTGTTGGATTCACAGGTGGAACTGCTGCAGAAGCCAAACCGGCGAAAAAATATAGTAATGAAAAACACAAAAGAAAACAGCGAATAATTTAACACCCACGGGAGAAAGACTAAAGATGAATATACGTGATTGTCGTAAATGAGATTCAAAAATGTTGCTCGATACCTTTTAGTTGTAAATCTACATGCATAAGTAATTGAAGCGTAGACACATACATGTACAAGAAAAAATATTAAATAAAAAATTAACATGGACACACAATCTGTTTGTTGGACGCGCATTGAAGCCCTACAGCTCCCCCATCTACTTAAGCTTAAGTGTTATTCATAATCAGTCCATAATAAGAAAGGTCTTCGGTTCCGATTCCTCTATAAACTTCTCCGTTAATAATCAATTTGTCCACTTTAAAGAACGCCGATTGCTTACCTTGCTTTGCTTTTTTGAGAACCGGGTACAATTTCTCATGAATCTTGTCGATTTCTTTGGGGTAATCGTGCGATATTCCAATTCCCGTACCTTTCAGATTTTTTACTTTTGACCAGACGAACTCTTTGTCTTGATAGAAGCTGAATTTAACAATAACAGGCCTTATCTTAGTAGAACCTTGCGGGTTTCGCCGAGATGGTAATCGATGAACCCGCTCAAAACGAATTTCGTTCATATCTCCTCTTGATATTTTCATTTTCTCTTCCATCATTGAACGAACTAAATCTTCGGTGTCTCGAGGTGTCTCACCTTCAGTCTCCTGAAGATTGAAAATCTTGATGCTTTCCCTTCTGGTGTAAGCTTCTAATTTGATGTTGCGGCATTTCAACTGTAGCATGTCTTTGTTAAGTTGCTTTAGTTCTTGGTTGTCTGTTTCGGATTGGGAACTTAAACTGACAACACAAGTTTTTAGGTCATTCAGGTCCTTCTCTGTGTTTTCAGCAGCCTTCTTTAAATCGTTGTTTTCCTCTTCTACTTCTGTTAAGCGCTTTTTCAATGATGCTATCTCAGAGAATAGTCCCAGAAGCTTGTCGATCTTCGCTTCTAGTTTCGAGATGCTCGTTGAAGCATCACAACAGTGGCCTGTCACACAGTCTTCGTCCGTTTGGGAACCGGTTGTTTGCCTCTGCCTTTTTCTCGAAGTGGATTTAACATCAGTGGCGGTTTCTTCCCTTTTGTCTTGATCCATTTTAAGCAGACGGAGGGCTGAATTGTATCAATATTCACATATTTTCAAATCTTCTTTCAGACAGACCAAATACACGTCCGCCACCTTGCTCCGCCACCAGGCCTCTCTCAAGAGAATGCCATTTTTGATATTTTCATATTGTTACCTTGCATCGCCCCCATTTCCCCTGATCAGTGTTGTCCGAATTTTAGCATTACATTTAAACCTTTAAGCAGCAACTTTGAAATGGGGAGGGGGTTCAGAATAAGATGTACTTGTTTATTTTTTGAGCGAGGGCATGTTTTATAAAAACGAATACAATTTTAGGGTGAGTGTCTCGTCAATTTTGAAACTGGTTGTGGCTACAGATTCAGTAAACCCTAAAAAAAGATTAATAATATCTAAATTTCACCACCCGGTTATAAGCTGATACAGCTTCTTGTTAAACGTGGTCCACGTTTGGGCATTCTCACATACACATACATACATACATACATACATAATTTATTTGAAAAAGGTCTCGACCCTAGAGCTTTCGGTTTTCAGCCGCGCATGACTGAAGGCTCTGGGAAACTCCACGAAAGCGTATCCACAATCTGGCTACAGTGACTCCATAGCGCATGCTCAACATTCCAAAGTCAAAACAGTTCTTGGAACGATAACTAGCTGTAGTATTTCGTTGTAAATTTGAGCAGAAGTTTAATATTAAGGCTTTAGTTTGTGTACGGCCCCGTAAAGTGGAAATTGCCGAGATAGTCCGTATTAAAATAATCATTTGAGTTTAAAATGTTGAACTGAATAATTAAAAAAGTCAATCAGCCGTTACATTTATTGACCAGAGACTAGAAATGTGTAGGTTTTATGTAAATTTCAATTTTGTCGCGTAATTGTAATCGGTTCTGTCATAGTGTGATTCTGTTTTTGGACGCTTCTCTGTTGTCAAACATCGTCGTTCATTAGAACATACCTACAAATTGCCATCTGAGTATAGAAGAATTGCTCTGAAGATTTTGACGTCTTCTTCAAACAGGGAAACACCCCCAAAACAGCATATATTACGATTGTGCTCACAATCTCTGATTTGCATAATTCAATTCTTCAGAGACCCGTACAGATGTCGCAACGCACCTTCGAATTTAGGCGCGTAACTAACCGACCGATCAGAAACCTTCCTTTGTTTTAACGAACATCAAATAAGATACGATTCTGTCTCAGGGTTCCCCAGAAAACCCTAGAGCTCTTTCTTCCCTACGCGCATGCGTGAAAGAGCTCTGGAATCGAGAATGACGTTTGGGTTCCTTGTATCACACTTTGTAAGACCTTGGATGATTATCTACATGCTTTTTAAAATGTCGGGTGACCGTATCACATGTTATTTATTACTTTGTCTCACTGATATCCACCTGTTATTTATGTTTGTTTCTGTCATTCCCTTTGAGTTATGTTTCACCTATTTTTATGAGCAATGTTTTAAACTATTCTTGTATTTTTTTATATCAGAAAACAGTTGTCGAGAGAACCAGTGTCCTCAGAGGAAGAATGCAGCACAGAAACTGATTCAGCTGAATTGAACAGCCTGGACCCACCCACTATATCTTGGTTGCAAAAAAATGAATTAGAAACTTAACCCAGACTAAGTCGAGTTTTATTTGACTCAAAAGTATCTACAGTTTTTATAAAGTTATTACTACAGCATACCTGATTAAAGAGACCGGTGGGTTTCAGGCATGTTTGTAATAACCTCGTATTTCCTCGATTAAAGGGCCAACCTCAAATAAGCGCCTCCTCTAATAAGCAATCCTTAAAATCGATACGGATGAAATATGAAAAAAAGCATCCCACCTCCTGATAGAAGCAAAAATAAAAGTATGAGGTGAGAGAAAGACGCATTACTATTAATACAATGCATATGTTGAAATTTATAGCCGGTCTAAGCGTGGACGTTGAGAAAAAAACTTGGATCAGAAAATTCTTGAAAAGTTACAACCAAAATCCATCATAGGAAAATCCATTACCTGACAAGGGAATACCACGTTAAATTTCACGCGAAAAACCGATATCGCATGAATCGCGAAGCGATGAGTGCGATATCGGTTTTTCAGGTGAAATGTAGTGTGGAATTCACGAGTCAGGTAATGTTTTTTCTTGAGTCGCATAACCTTTTATAAATGAAATTGTGGTGAATGTTGCGAATTTCAGCGCAGCCTCACTTTCAAGTCGCAATACCGCGCTGAATACCCTCGCATCTCTAGCCAATCAGAGCGCGAGAATTCTTTGAGCCATGCGATTCTGTATCATATTGATTATGGTTTATACGGTTTACCATAACACGAAAATTTTAAAATGCTGTACGTGCAATATAGTACCTTGAAACTGGGGAAAACGGATGATATCTTGGCAACGAGGCTTGCAAGTTTGTTAAGTTTCCTTTGTTTCACAATTTTTAACGGGAAACATGCTCATAGTCAGGGTTAGAATCTTATCCAATTTTTCATTTTGAATGTTCAGTTCCCGTGGTTATTAATATGTCAGCAGACCTAAAGATGGAATGAGAAATATTTTGTTTTCTGTCACTTTTCATGAACTGCTATATTTCAAAATGAACAGCGTATTTGATATGATAAAAATTATCAGTACTCGACATCAAACGGACACCTCCTGCAAGTGAACATGTGGTCATGGTCATACATTACCTGCATCTAATAAGCAAGCACTTTTTATGAGGAGGTGTGACTGTAGTATGTCGATACATGACTGTTACTGTGAACATAAAATAGAATTTAAAGGTGTTTATTTGTAAAATATGTACAATAAATGTCTTACGGTAGAAAGAAATGTAGCAATCAATATACAGCAGAAACAAATCAAGAAAAACATTTTTAGAATGAATGTAATTTTTATAACAAAGTTTTAGCTTTCTATAAAATGACGTCACAAATACATCAAATAAAATGTGTTTTTACCTGTGTCATTGTGTTTTGAAGTTGGACTTTTGACATCACAAATTCAATTTGTTATCATACCACACCGTATTGTTAACATATGACCATAAAGCGATGGACTCTTCTTTCCTACCGCTGGTCAAGGAGAACACAGGCTCTGGAAATAAGGTGCTTGGCCTGTAATATCGCATCCGCTGCCCATATTTATTTAGTTATCATCAACGAGGTGAACACAAATTGCGCACCAACTTGGATCAAGTTATTATCAAAGTAAGGGTTCACTTTTCATTTTACAATTGAATATTTTTGTAGAAATTGCGCGGTATAAACTATTATAAGTATCCCGGCGTGATCAATCGATGAAACCGATAATCGATAACAATCGATGGCAATAAATATCAATCGATAAAAATTAATCGATTGATATCGGAAATCGATGGCCAAAAAAAATTGATTGTCTTCGATTGTCATTGATTTGCACATTTGGGGGGTAATTGCCATCGATTTTCATTTATTGTCGTCGATTGTCATTGATTTCCTTATTTTTGGGAGATAAAAAAGAAATGCTTTGACAGAAGAAATTGGTGACGTGATTAAAAAATTTTGTTGCGGGCACGAGAGAGGCCCGCAACCCTAACCTTGACAGTGACCAGCGGACTGCGTTTTACGCGTGCGCGCCACGTTAATAAGAGGCAAACACAAAGCGGAAGTTGAAAATTTTGTTCTTCCACCAAGAACGATCAGAATGCAAAAAATGTGTCAATCACGACAGTTTGTCACCAGAACACCGGAAGAGGTTCGTGGCAATAGGAGGAAAACTAGGAAGCATTAAGTGTGACGCGCTACTCGATACAATTGTCTTTTGTCCAGTGATTTATCATTGATTTATCAACACTGAGAAAAATTGCCGTCAAAATGAGTTAACTTAAGATATTTGTTCCTCCATCATGAACGGTTGCAATGCGAATGGATCCGAAAATGTGTCGTTCAAACAGGAAGTTGAGGAATCTTTTCTTCCGCAAAGATGACAACGCGAAGAACGTGTCAATCACCAAAGTTTGGCACCTGAGATCGAGGCTTCTGCCACGTGAAAAGTCTTTTCCGACGTTGTTGAAGCGTTGCTTCCAAGAACGTTTGCGGTAATATCAACGTTGTTTCAGAAGTTGTCACGAATGTATTTGCGATCTAAAATTATACACTCTTGTCCCAGTACCTTCTGTTAAGGTCATTCCCCTGTATTACATTGCGCATCCTTACGGCGCACGATTTACTGGATCATTAGCGCGCGCACGTCCAAGGCCTTATAAGTTTGCAATGAGACTGAGCTCACTAGGATAAAGAATGGTTATTTGCTCATAAACAAGCATAGGGACCTCTTTTTTTGCAATGTTTGAAACCTAACTTATTGCAAGAAATGCGTTACTCGCGGAGATAAAATCATGACCTCGTTCCACTTAGCTTAGCCTGCTCGCAGGCTAAGCTAACTTAACACAGAGGTCCCCAACGCGTACAATTTTCTAGAGCGTTACGCATTATTGTATTGCGAAGTCGGGGCAGCGATTTGAGTGTAAAAAGAAGAGATAGAAAAAAGAAAATTATTTTTGGAACACCACCAAAATATTTTAAACCATTTTTGCTTATACTGCTGCTACCCTACAGACCCTAAACACTCTTATTTTTTCGGCCATTTTAACTTAAAGTGCATATGAAGTAAAAAATAATTACTGCTTATTTTTAAGGCTTTTCGAAATAAAGATGAATGGCGTTTTCCTTTTTGAAATATCTTCTTTCGTTATGGAGATATTAAGGTTTTTGTATTATGCAAATGAGGAAAGTGATGACGTCATTAATCGTTCCACAAAAAGATAAATCACTGAATCAAGCATATCTCTTGGAGTATTAAAGCGGTGTTCTTCAAACTTGGCACCATCATTGCTCATCATAAAAGGCACAAGATGGCACCCGTTGCGCTGTTGCCATGGCAACAGTCTTGAATCCAGTCTCCTTTTGTTATAAACTCAAATATCTCCATTTGCAGCACTTTAAAAATGAACAGTGGGTCTGGCGTGGAACACACGTGGTACCCATCTTAGCTTAACTATCTTCGTTAGCTTGTTGGGAGTGCATCACCTTTGGTTAAGAATAAACTGGGAATGTCAGTGTTAATAGCAATAAGTCTTTGCGGCAAAACTGTTGCCATGGCAATGGCGCAACGGGTGCCATCTTGTGCCATTTATGATGAACATTGATGGTGCCAAGTTTGAAGAACACCGCTTTAATACTCCAAGAGATATGCTTGATTCAGTGATTTATCTTTTTGTGGAACGATTAATGACGTCATCACTTTCCTCATTTGCATAATACAAAAACCTTAATATCTCCATAATTTACTATATTAAAAGCAATAATTTACTATGTTGAAAATTAGGATGAATAAATAAGAATAAATAATTTAAAAACTGTTTCTAAAATTACAAATACAATATAATGCAAGAGAGAAATAAAAATTGATATTTAAGTGAGTAGTTCAAGAATTAAGAAGTGCATATGAGACAGTTTGAACACGCATCCTCGATTGGAGCACTGAGGTCTTTGTTTCTAATATTCTTTCTAAAGTTACCGATGGTCAGTCTATTTTTGTCAATTGCGCTCAGTTTTGACCAAAGGTAAGGACCAAGGTATCTAATGGAGTGTTTTCCATAACGGACTGAAGAGAAACGAGGCAGATCGAAGTCAGCGTTTCTAAGAGAATAGCCCTTGTTCGAATTTCTAAAAAGTTCCATTATGTAGTCAGGTACAAGGCCGTTTTTCACTTTGAACATTAGGATCGCGATATCCTGAAGACGTCTATTATGAAGGGAGGGTAGCTTTGCACGGCTAAGAAGAGCATCGTAGGTGTCTGTCTTGGACAAGACAACATTACAAAAAGCTCATTTCATTGCTATAAGTTAGAGCTTTGGCAAACACAAACGAGAAGAAGACGCTCAACGTTCTCCCAAATTAAACTAACATTTCAGCCCCTCAAATCTCGAATGTAAAGAACTAGATGTCGCCAGAAGTCCATCTGATTTCGCTAATCTCAAATAACTTAAATGATTATTTGTACAACTGACGGATATAATTCCAGCTATAAGAACAACGCGATCTATCTAGAATTTGGCGGAGAGCTAGACCCGGGGAACTAGATAACGAGTGTAGAGGACCAAATTACTGGAAGATGAATTGCTTGTTGTTAGACATGTTAGATGATGAGCAATATGCGTGTGGGATTGGATCAAGTAGAATATAAGAGCCCACGCCATCCGTCACTCCAAAAGGAAAGCAAAGCAAAGAAATGAAACGAAAACAGAACTCCAGAATGAACTAAATGTAGCGAACAAAGCAGTTGAAACCAACCCTAGTGACTACAATGCAACCCTGTTAGATGCCGCTCAGAAACAATTAAAATCACTTAATGAAGAGAAAACAAAAGGAATAATAATTCCTTTGCGTACACGCGCCAGATGCCACGAACAAGGTAAAAAGAGTACAAAATACTTCTTAAATTTAGAAAAGGGAATTCAGTTCAAAAAACACGTACGAAAACTGCATATAAGCGGTGTAGTCAAAACAGATCCAATTTGTATACTAAAGGAAGTAGAACAATTCTACTGTGACTTGTACAAGACTAATAACAATCTTACGGACTTTAAACTTAAAATTGATTGGTTTTTAAATGATTTAAATATACCTACGTTACAGTAAACACCCGCGTGTAAGAACCTACAATTTTCTGAGTTTGGCAAAATAGGTTCTTGTATTTGGGGGTAGTTATTGGTAATTTAGGCTAAGTAGGTTCTTAATAAGGTTCTTAATTTCTAAGGAGGAGCCATAGTTTTTGATTGTACGAGAAGAAAAAAATGGGTTTGGTCCTTCATTATACAGCATTTATTCATAACTCCATTGCTTCAAGCCTCATGCAAAACTAAACAATCTATATAATTAAACAAATATCTCTTCAACAAGAGCTGTATAATAAAAAAAGAACATGAATTAGATAATTATAGCAAAAATAACCCACATATAAGAACCTGCTGAAATTTGCTTGGCTAAACAGGTTCTTATATTTTGGGGTATTAAAATGGCAAATTTCTGCCAGCAGGTTCTTAAACCACTAGGTTCTTACACGCGGGTGTTTACTGTATCTGAAGAACAAAAAAAATTATATGACGGTAAAATCTCTTCGGAGGAATGTTTCCGTTTTTTCGATACTTTTCAAGACAACAAAACTCCAGGGAATGGTGCAAGCTTTGTTAGATGTGTTAATGATTAAACTATTACAATACGCAGATGACACAATGGCAATGCTAGCCGACGCACGTTTCCGTTTCGTAAACGGTCGGTGCCATTTTAGCGACACTTAGAAATTTTTTCATAGCCATCAAATTTTTCTTCTACTAAAAAGAAAAATGAAAATTGTACGTCAGCACTCAGAATCGAACCTGGAACCTCTGGCATGCTAGCATCCCTCTCTCACCACTACACCACCACGTTGATTCGCCAAATTCCCGAAAAATTTAATTATATAAGGTGTCTTTCTTACTGTTACATCTATGATAGATGACCCTATCCCTAACCTAAGCGGGAATTTAACTTATATTTAATAATCTTCTTCTCTAAGCTTAATTTCATCTAATAATCAAAGCACAGTTTCTACCTTATCCAGACCTAAACTAGAGCAGATATGGCACTCTCCATTCTGAAAAGCTTGATTACCAATGATGGCATCGACCGTTTAAAATGGAATCGACCGTTTACGAAACGGAAATGAGCCTCGCAGCGACACTAACTCGGCCAGAGTACGATTTCCAGTATTAGACCTTTTTAAAAATATCTCAGGCCTCAAGATCAATAGCACAAAAACCGAGGGTATGTGGATTGGTGCATCAAAAGAAAACAAAGCAAAACCGTTAGGCATTAAATGGCCTAATGAGCCAATAAAAGCACTAGGGGTGTACTTCACGTACGATCCAAAACTACTAAAAGAAAAAATCATTCATTGAACGTTTGGGTAGTATTAAAAAAACTCATCAACATCTGGTCCTCTAGAGGCTTATCTGTTTATGGCAAGGTTACAATCATCAAATCCTTTCTTATTCCAAAGTTTGTTTATGTTTGCTCGATACTGCCTACACCTAAAGAATTAGTGAAAGAATTGAATCAACTATTACTTGAATTTTTATGGAATGGCTCGGATAAGAAATGAAATGCTCTCATGGTGAACGAATTTTTGTGACACCTTTGCCTTTCAGCGAGATTGGCAAAATATTATTTGAATAATAAGGAATTTCGTATGGACAAAAGACCAGTCTTCTTCAGAAAATAATTTTGAGGCGGGAGTGATTTGCATCCAATACCTACTTTTTCATATAAGTATAAACGATGCATTCAGCCACTGGTCTGACAAGATTACCAAAATTAGTTATTTAGAGGGTGCTAACGGGGTTAACAGTTAACTGACAATTGGCCAAAAAATAGTAGTTAACTGATATTTGACCAAAAAATTAGTAGTTAACTGATAAATGAAAAGTTAACAGTTAAGTGACATTCCAGTCATTATACTGAATACGACTGTTGTTGTAAATAAAGCAACGAAGTTCTTTCCTAACAGCAAAGCTTTTACGTGAAATTATTAAACCTGTCCCGTTGTATGACCTGGTGACATAGCAACCATGTTAACTGAAATTATATGCGAAAGGTACCAGGGTCGTAGCAGGCACGAGCGAACGTACGGTCACCTTGAGAGGCGTGGTCAAAGTTTCTCTGAGTTTATCGAGATGATGACAAAGGATCGGCATTCGAACGTCATAGAGGTCGCGTACCGTTTGACCCTGCTAAGCAAAATTCTATACCTGCCAACTTTTCCTAAGCGAAAGGCGCGATATTACCATCTCCACATTTTCGAAGATATACCGTCCATTTCCGGACATTTCCGGAAGATGTTCGGATGACTTCCGAGCATTGCCGAAGAGCACCGAAGATGTTCTGACGACTTTCAAACATTGCCGATGTGTGTGAAATAGAGTCAAATGCAAATAACGATGTTCATTTTCTGGATTATTTTTTGGCCAAAATTGGATTTAATTTAAATTTAATGGGTTTCAAAGGGACTATCAATCTCGTCCCCAGAGGCCGCGATCCTTCTGGTCAGCGCCACGGGAATCGAGACCTCTGGGCTAAACTGAAAGCCCACTAAAAAGGCGGCCAAATCTCATTGGCTGTTGAAACTTGTTCATTTCAACCACAATCTCCGACGCACGCGCAGAATCAAACCGGAACCAGGATTTCCTGGTTCCGGTTTTGGATTCGACCAGAGCCCTTGCGCTTCCCGACCGCTCGTCAAGGGTACGCGGGCTCTTGAGACGTGATTGAGGGTTTGAGGGACTATGTCACCTGTGATGCATGTGCGCGACGGAGCGAGATCTCATGAAAGTGTTAGGCAAACTATTTTAATTTCGTCGAATAATCGTTTTCGGTTTTCATCGAGTTATATCTCAGCCATCCTTGTGAAGTAGTAGTTTGCAAAACATGCATGTCCAGGTCGGGAAGAGCAGTACGCGTCTGGATTTATGTGGTCGGTATTAGCTGATGGTTATCCGATTTAAAAATTATATCTTTTTTTCAATTGCACTTTATTTCACTACTTCGGTTAAACAATAATGTTATTTTCTTTATTGTCTCCCTTATAACTCACACTATTGATGGAGGTGTTGCGAATTCATGTAATTTATACCTCGATTCTAGTAAGTTCCATCCCCAAAACCGATTGACGTGCTGAAGTAAAGAAAATTCGAGTTATGACGCAATAATTTTTGCCGTAAGAAAATGAAAATTAATAGCTAACTTAAATTATAATTAGTAGTTAACTGACAATTGGGTACTCCCATTAGCACCCTCTATTTACAATGGGCTGGCCTTCGCCACGCTATACCGCCCTTTTGACATAAAAAAAAAGAAATCAAAGACTATTACTCACTTTTGTTGAAGACCTAAATGTAATAACTGACCTTCAATGTAATAAACTCCTAAATGTAATAACATTTGGCCTTAAATGTAATAAACTCCAAAGTGTGACAACATTTGGACTTAAATGAAACAACGTTACACAAACGTCATCATTGACGTAACCACCTCGTTGTTTAGTAAAATAATCACGTGACACTACACACAATCCCTGTAAGCGGGAATCCTTATTCCAGCCTTTAAATTCCTTCTCATACAGACAAATTTCGATAGGTTGGTAATAGCGTGACGTTTTTGTTTCTAAATCTACTTGTTAACCAATATAGTTCCGCAGAAAATATTTTCAAGACGCCAGCGATTTATCAGTCCGTTCTTGAATCACAACCTGATCAGTCCAAACAACAATTCCAGACAAAACTATCACAGTGGTACCGGATGCCGTGATGACAACGTCACCAGGACGCGACGCAAGGTGCATTTGAAATAGCTGTTGTCGTTTCATGGTTTAAATACCTTTTATATCTCGATTTGGCTCTCTTGTGAGACCACACACAGCGAGTCTGGATACTTCGATCCTTCAATCTTTCTCCTTTTTTTATATACGTAACTGTGTCTGGAAAAAAGGTCTCAGAGTCCGATATTTTGGTCGTTTACAATTTTCCCAGTAGGATGATGTGAATCTGCTTTTTCTTTAAAAGTATCAATTGTATTATGCCCCATGGGGTAATATTTCGCAAATGACGAAGCATTTCCAAACTGTAGGTTTGAAAAACTGTTTAACAAAGAATTCCTGCTTTAATGATTGCGTTTGATTAACATAATTGAACACTGCATCCAAACTCGACAAACATTTTGCCTGTCTTGAAATGCAAAATGAAGAGCGCTATCCAAGGACCAAAAGTGCGAGTTAAGTGGCTGTCCACGTAAGAGCGGCCCGACGAGTTTGGGGTCGTGAGTAAACCTTCCCTTTATGTTTTGTGAGTGAAAAGGACTTAATGTGAAATGATTAAAATCGAACTAATTTTTTCCAAAATCTTTTTCTGTGCTTCGCTACAGGACAAAACTTATTTTCCTGTCTGAGGGCGGTTTTCAGGCTAATTCGATGGCCGAAATTGGGTACTTTTAAAAGCCGCGCTTGTTCGAAACGGATCAATATCGCTAAATACTACACAGTACATTACAATAAGCTGCATTTGACTTGTGCTATGAAGGAATATGGAATAATTTGACCAAAAATTAAATTAACTTAATAAGATCAAAGACAACCCTGTTTGTGGTATGTTTTATCGCTTGACAAATTCCTCCAAAGTAAAAGCTAAAATCTCCGAAGCGGTACAAAAATCACAAGTAAAATACACTTCACAGCGAAGATCTAACCTTATTCTGGCAGAAAATAAAGTCAAAGGTCCGGGTATCGTTCTGTGTTGGACGTGAAGAAACGTTTTTAAGAGGTCGTTTTGGCAATATTTACATTAGAATTACCCGTTTGACGGTCTATACGCAAATGCGAATGATTAGATAGACATTTTTCCAGCAGCGCAGTATCGTGTCATACATTGTCAGATTAACGAATACTCGTTGCCTTTTAAGCCTTGTAAAAGTTTGCACAAATAAAAACGGCATAAAATGTCATAAATAGGAATTCTTCATCTACTCGTACAATATGCAAATTATGTTCATTTACAACGAGTTGTCGATTTCAGCCATGTCAAATCTCAAATATTAAAATTCATTTCCTTGCCAACGCACGCATATTTCTTCTTGAGTCTGGAGACTCAGCAAATGAAGGCCCTCAAATTAAAGATCTAACCTTACTCTGACAGAAAATAAAGTCAAAGGTCCGGGAATAGTTCTGCGGTGGACGCAAAGAAACCTTTTTTGTAGAGGTCGTTTTGGCAATATTTACATTAGAATTAGTCGTTTGACGGCTTTAACCCAACGCAATAGCTCAAAATCTTGTTTTGCATCCTCAGAGTAACAAGTTTGTGTAAAGCCGAAAAAAATGCTATAAACAGAAATTCTTGATCTACCCGTCGATATGCAAATTGTGCTTATGCCCAGAGGGTTGTCGATTTCAGCTAAGCTAAAATCTCAAATACCATGTAGGCACGGAAGCATACCGGTTTCCACCGTTTCATGGAAATCGGTCAACATCCTGTCCGAGTGATTCAAAATACCCCAAAATGTCACTTCGAGGAATCAAAATGTAAACATTTTTCCGGAGGCGTCCTCCTAGAGGCTCGTACTTTTGGCACTCGCTCGTATAATCAGAAAACAGTCACCATATGTTCTGAATCCGTGCCTGAATACAATAAAATACCAGAAGTCCATAACTAAAAATACTCATTGTTCTCAAATGCAATCCAACTTCAGCTCGGAACGCAGCAACTGGACGCATTTTGTTTCCACATGTCTGAACTCAGATTTACCATCCTATGTTTGTGAGGTCGCAGCATGCCCCGTTTGATTATTTTTAACTTCCTAACTACTCGGCTTTTATTGCTGTGCATTTGCAACAAAATGAATTAGAAATGTATATATATATATTCGCAATGTTTAAGTTTGTTTTTATGCAGTTTTTTGGGCGAGTTGAGGCGTGCGAGAGCAGTTCTATGAGTTTAAGTTTTCGACTCGTGTATGGAATACTAATATTTACACAAGGCGTGCAACTTCTACATCCAAGAATCAAGAATCGCCAGCAAAATGTAGCCGAAAAAATATCTTTTTTCTATTCGCTTTGGTAAGAGCTCCCGGTCCTCGAAAGAACAGTCTTTGACTATAAACTGGCTTAATTTGAGTCCGATCAGTTCGCTGATAGTGCTTTAAAAGCGCGCTGGATTAACAAATTAGATCGAAAATTTGCCGATTTACTATGATCTGTACCAGTAGTTGTACAATTTATGCAATTTTCGCTGAATTTCGTCAAAATTACTGCCTATGCCCGCCCCGGCCAGAAAGCAGAACGTGCTCCTCTACAAAACCTCATCTGGGGCACCCCAAAGAAATACTTCGGAAATCTCGACCGCAAAGCCGAAGACACCGTGAAGTGGGAAATTAATTTGACCTAATTAATACGCACTGAATATAGAAAACATAGGATGGTAAGCCTGTGGTCCGAAGAGAAAGAAAACATGCAAATTCGCATTTACTAGTATTATGTTTTTAAATTACATTCTAGCAATACTTGTTTGCTTAACACTAGAGCTTGTAAGTATAAATCTAAGTATAAGTGCACTTGAAACTTACTTTGAGTGTGAAGACGCAAAATGTACTCACTTGAACAGTAGTAATATCGGAGTCCATCAAATACCACTTCGGGCGCACCCACCTAATTTTGCCTATTTCCGTGACTAGTACTCAGGGGATAAACCCCTTCCTACTAGTCACGTTATAGGCAAAGGTGGGTGCTGCTCAGTAGTATTTGATGGACTCCGATATTACTACTCCAAACAACAGCATGAAACACCACCCATTTAGAGGAACGCAGCAGTCATGTAAACAACAATGGGACGTGGAAGAAAAGGAATTATTTCCCAAAGTCAAAAAAAAATCAGAAAACCCAAAATCGAACTGGCAACCAAGGATGTATTTACAGATCCACCAATACACATTTCAGACGAGCTGCTCACAGTAATGAAAACAATGAGCCCGCAAGATTTAAAGAACACACTTATCCAACCGGAAGAACAACAAGAAGAAGTCGAATTAACAGATATGGAAGAGTACGATTTGACGGGATCAGGAGAGCCGGTTTACGAAACACCAATCATGACGCCGCAGCTGACCCGCAGAATAATGGCGAATGAGTTTAGCCCGGACCAGGTGGAGTACATAATAAAGAAAAGTTTGCACTTTTAAGAAGCAGCATCAAGAATAGCTTCCACAGCTTGAGCGGTAACAAGTTTGACATCATTTGCCCACGAGGGGGAAGAAAGGTCTTTGAAAGCGAACACGAGCATGTGGAACCACACAATCATTCTGTCACGTGTATATGTAAATTGATATTTTTTTGCCCGCATTTGAAGAAAAGCGGCAGCAAGTTATCAAACATGGACATAGCTGAATCAATGCAAAAACTCACACCCGAGCAGCAAAAGCTTTTCAATAAAAAACTGGCAGAGGCAATAGCGGAAGCAGCGAAAAAGTTCGCAGAAGAAATAAAAAAATATCAAGAAGACCCCTATGTGTATTTCAATGGAAAGAAAATCAAGAAGACCCTAATCCAATGTATCCCATACACGGAGGAAAAATGGGGAGAATACAAGCGGGACAAAGCCAACAGAGACAATAAACAGCTGATAAACTTCATAGATAAAGTTTTTTTCGAAGACGGCGGGCTGCAATTTAAAGAAACGCAAACAAATGTAAATAAGTTAACAACAATTAATAATTAACAAATTCGTAAAGAGATGGATACATTAGAACTGATAAAAGCGCTTCCAGCAGAACTTCGAGAACAAATCCGCAAGGAGTATGTAAAAATAAAACTCTGGCAACGTAAAATGGAGGGCTGGGATGAAGTGAATAAAGCGATTTTGGATGCCCCCCACTGTTTGAAAAACGAGCAGATCACGTGGATTCTGCACTGCTACAAATGTGAGCTAGAATGCCAGCGGAACTACCTCTGCAGCCTCTGTTACACAAGAAAAAGGCAGAGAGAGTATTTAGGACCGGACCTATTCGATCCAGACGAGTACGACCCCTGCTTCACAAAATGGATAACAATCAACAGCAGAGTGTGGAGCTACACCCATTAGCGCTATTGAGACGTCAAAAGTAAACCCACCACAACTTCTATATATTTGACATAAATGGGCGTGTCGGCAAACTTACTACCTAAAAGAAAAATCGTCTATTAAAATTAAACTTACTAATACACGTTTTGTATTATCTAGAGATGATTCTGCGCGGCCAGGCTTAGATAAACTAAGTGCAAAATATTGTCCCGAATCTAATCTTATTCTTGAACCGTCAGAACCTTGGGGTGCAGCATATTGGTATTGTAAACCATCAGCATTACGTACGCTTGTAAATGGAGTGTCAGTTAACAAACTGCCGGGTATTCTAAAACCAAAACCTATTCTTTCATAAGTTCGAGAGGCACCCTTTAGTTCGATAATTAAAGCTGAGACACCCTCAATTAAGCAAGGAAATGGCGCCATTACACGAATGTTATTACCGAATTTAACAAAAACTCTATCACCTCCTTTATTTTCATTGTAGATCCATTCTCCAGTTATTACTATTCTAGGTTGAAAATTTCTTATAACATGACCACTTAGATCTAAATCTTTTTGTAATTTGATAGTATCGTTTTCTATTTTGTACCCTCTATCATAATTTTTCAACGAAAAGCCGTTTAGATCTAAATCTGTTTGTAGAGTAAAATCGCCACTATCATCGATAACGAAAGCCTGATCGTAAACAGTTCCGTCTACATCTGTTTGATAACCTTTTACCCCATAAATAATCAAAGCAGCCTTTTCAAGTGGCGAAGAGCCATCATAACCCGAATTTGAAATATCGAGATAGATTGTGTTATCATTGTCTTTGTATTTGCGCGTGTGAATAATGGTGCGTGAATATTTTGGGCTGTGACTGTTGAAGTGCTTGGTATGGTAATTAAGAGTATCAACCGGGTTAGGGGTTGAAGCACTTATAAACCAATTAGTATCAACTTTCGGGATAAAGAACTCGACACATATAGTGTACTCTCCTTCGGGCAGAGGTATTTTATTTAACGCCAAACGTGAGTTGAAAGAATTGACACTAGTTCTTACAAGATTGAAAGTATAAGCTTTTTTATTCACACTGTGAAGGTTGGATGTAAAGTCTTCTAACGTAACAGAAGTAACATTGTTCACAGCTGTCACGCCCGACCCTCGCTCCAAATAGGCTAAGGCATTCTTTTTATGTGAGTGTCCTGCTGAAATAGAATTTGAGCCCACATATTTTTTCATTGAACCAAGATTTACAGCATCCTGATCACCCGTAGGATTCGCAAGTTGCTTTATCGCATGGTCTTTCATGAGAATATCTCCAGTAATAGCGGTGAGTGACAAATCTGCTTTATCACCCTTATCACCTTTTGCACCTTTTGGTCCAATAGCGCCTCTCGAACCCGCAGGTCCAGTTGCTCCAGTTGGTCCCGCAGGTCCTGTAGCTCCAGTTGGTCCGGTTGGCCCAGTAGCTCCAGCAGGTCCGGCAGGTCCGGTTCGCCCTTGTGGACCTCTTTCACCTTTTAATCCTTTTTCTCCAGCATCACCTTTATCTCCTTTAGGACCTTGTGGGCCAGTATTTCCCTTATCACCTTTTTCACCTTTAGGGCCACGCGCTCCAGTTGCGCCAGTTGGACCAGCAGGGCCGGCTTCCCCTCGGATTGAAGTAGACTCTTCATGTGTTTGAGTTGCACCCGTCGCACCGTTAATAAACCCCATCTCTATATATTTTCGTCAAAATTTTTAAGTGTGGTTTTTTTTGGTTTGTCGTGGTATAAAAAAGAATATTTAGCGTCGGTAGCCCTTTCAAGCAGCTCTCTGTCAATTCCCAATTCATCAGCAATACGGTTATTTTCTCTGGGAAGAAAGTTGAAAATGCAAAAGTGGCTACAATTATCTCGGATGTTTTTGGGGACCTTAAAATAGCTTTGAGAAAGATAAATGACGCTGCAATTGCGGTGGCGACCGTTGATAAAATAATCGATAATGTCGTTTTGGTTGCTTTCACAAACCATGTCATCGAAAATTACAATCTTTTGATTGTCAGTGGACAGCGTTTCCAAAGGAATAACATCGTTGGCGCCTTCAATAACATTATAGCCAGCCACAGGATTGACTCTTGTGTCGAAATCATCAAGCATATATTGGTACTTGTCCTGATGCAGGTTCTTAGCGCAAAGGTAAATTTTGTCGTAGACCAACAGCCTGTAAAGCATATGCATGAGAATATTTGTCTTACCAGAGTTGCTTGGCCCGCAAATAAGCATCCGAAAGGTATCTGCTGGCATACAAGGGTGGCCTTGCTTGTAATTACTTTTTGTAGTCAAACTGGGATCGTAATTGGGAATTTTCATTTTTTTTCTGTTATATATACGGCAAAAATATGTCCATGAAGAAGTGGCGAAAACTTGCAAGCGAAAAGGCTGAAGTTGAGCAGCAGAACGACAGCATTCTCGCGGTGATAAAAAATACCAAAATCAATAAAGGGTTTGGCCAGCTATCAGGTGAGGATTTGTTCAAACCTATCACATCGCGGCTTGACAAACTCCAAGTAGGGGATAGCAACTCAGCTGCTGAGCCAAAAGAAGAGGTTCCAGACTATGGTATGGATGAGTTTGATTTAAACAACCCCTTCGACGGAGATTTTAATCCGGATGCGGAAACACCAACACCATCACCATCACCATCACCATCGCCATCACCAACACCATCACCACCACCATCTCCTACATCAACACCATTACCACCTTTAGCTGAAGAGGAAGAAACAGAATTAATGGAAGAAATGGAAGAAGAGCAACCAAGTAAATGGGGACCACCACAAGAACTGGTTATCAAGGGATCAGAGTCAGTTGACCTGCAGACACTGAACAGGTTGTTAACAGTAAATAAAGACAATCCAAACTATGTGGTAAAAAGCGAAAAATCAAAATTCCACGGCGACACATTGGCAGTGATAAAAAAAAAGAGAGATGAAATTCTTGAAAGGAGAAAAAGAGGGGTTAAAATCCCCATACAGCAGCTGATGCCCGATGTTGATGATGATGAACCCGACAGAGAAATGGAAGGAAGCGGAAGTGTTGATCCAAACGCTTTGGTTGAAAGGCTACACTTAAGCTTGGCGTCTATACAGGCAGGCAACACTTCACTGAAGCTGAAAAAACAGGTCAAGCAGATGTTGGGGTTGCTGGTAAAGCTAAAGGAAATAACCCAAAAAGAAGCCCACAAAATTTTGGGCACAATTATATAAGCAACATGACAACACATAAATTTGAGTGATATTATATAAGCAACATGTCAACCCATTTTCATTTTAACCTGTTGCTCGACTCGCAGCTGGCCAAACAAAACAACGCCAACAGCAAGTCACATGACTTCACAATTAACTTTGACCCGCCAATCGCTTTAGGTCCCTTCAAAAAGTACAGGGCGGCGTTAAATGAGCTGGTATCTATGTCTTATTCGTGGTACAACATCGCGAAACAATACAACAACAACAAGTTCAAATGGCGGAAAAAAACAGAGAACTGGAAAACCGTGACAATTCCGGATGGAATGTATGATTACGACGGTCTCAACACCACCATTCAGGCACTAATCGGAAGAGTGGATCCCAAGGATGAAAAATCCAAGTTTATTTTTCAGCTGTATTTTCACACCACAACATATCGGGCGGTCATTTTGTTGGAGGACGGCTACGAGCTTGACCTAACCGAAGGTGAATTCGCTCCGTTGCTAGGTTTTTACAAGAAAACAATAGACAGAGAGAACAACAGGAGCGACCGCGTGCCAAATATAACAAGAGGCGTCGACTGGATCTATATTCATTGTGACCTCATTACAAGGGCTGTGGACAACATCGGGGGTGACGTTATGTTCTCTTTTTCAACCACTGAACTCTCAGTCAGCTACCCCTTTTCAAAAGAGCCTCGCCGCCTCCTGTGGCACCCGGTGAATAAAAACAGAATTAATGCCATAAATATCAAAATCACAGACGGCCGCAACAACATTATAGATCTAAATGACCAAGACGTGGCTTTAAGCATCATCATTGAAGAAGAAAAAGAAAAATAATTTACACATAAGTATAATAATGAATCATCCGAGCGAGTGGGCGAGATATTATGACGCGCCAAACGGAACATATAGATACAGACACAAAGGTACGGGGGTTGTAAGAGACACCCTGATGAATATAGGAAAGCGGTTCAAAAAGCAAGTCACCCGTCAGACGTTGGAGAAGGCTGTAAATGAAGCCTCGAAGCAAATGCTGAAAAAAGCCGCAGAAAAAGCAGAAGAAAAAGCGGCTGACAAGATACAAGCGGTTTTGCGAAATAGCACACCCCAGAAAACCCCAAGTGTAAAACCAAAGAGTAAAAAGACTCCAAGTGTAAAACCAAAGAGTAAAAAGACCCCATCACAGAAACTTAGTACAGAGTCGAAACAAAAACTGAAGAAGATGCTAAACCCTGGGGTAGCAACTCAGTTAAGCGGGGATTCACGGAAAAAGTTAAACCAGATTTTAAACGCGGGTCGGGCTGCAAGGATGAAAGTAAACCAATTGATAGCAGAAAATTAAAATAATTTTTTAAAAAGATATATAAGGATTAGAATAAAGTATAAGCTTTTTATTCACACTGCGAAGGTTAGATGTTCAGAAGCCACAGGCATTTGGAAAAAACAGAGTATGTTCGTATCATGTTAGACAAACCGATCACTATCCCGGGAAACAATCAGCACCAGGTAAAGACAAACTATAAATTCACACTCACCGACCGAGACAACTGGTATGACTGGTATAACGCCTACTTCCGGGCTGATTTCACTTTCGAGGCAACCGCAGATGGTGCCCAAGTTGCAGCAGATGCTAGGTCAGCACCCATTAACGGCTCATTTTCACTGATAAACAAACTTGTGGTAAAATCATCGGGCAAAAACATTTACAACGTAGACAACATTCACAAGCTCATATTTATCAAAAACTTGTTGGATTTTTCTGATGACTATGCGAGGAGCGCGGCAAAAAATCAGTTTTGGTATTTGGATACAGCGGATAGCGATGTGACAGCCGCCGCTGCCACTAACCTTGGAATCAGACAAAGGGGCTTGCTTGCCCACGGAGGCCGCACGGTTGAAACCCTTATACCGCTTAACAGGTACTCATTTTTCGAAGAGTTGGGTGACAAGCTTCTCCCCCCAATGCAGATGGAGTTTGAAATTGAGCTACAATCGGATGCAGAGCTGATTTGGCAAAACGGTGGCGACAATCGTAGGATAGTGGTGAGAAACTTCGAGCTGTGGGTTCCAATGCTGCGTTTTACCAGCGAAGGGCAAAAGCTCGCAAATGAAAACTTTTTGAAACCTCAGAAATGGACGTACCTTAATGAAATGATCCAACCCAGCAGTAGCCGGCGTGACGCTTTCGGACAGTGGCAGATAAATCCCGGTATAAAGGATGCCAAACATGTTTTCATTTTCATTCAACAGTCAAGGAAGGAGAAGGCCTTGACTCACAACCCCTACTTCTTTGACACCTTTAACATTGACGGAGACAATTCAGCCAAGTTAGCGACCTGTCGGCTACAGTATGGTTCTTCACAGTACTACCCAGAGCTGGACTACGACGAAAACTTCAAACTGCGCATTCTTAATGACTTGATGAACTACCGGTACCGCAAAAACGACTACAACACCGGTGTTCAGCTTCAGCCCAACAACTTCAAGGATTTATACCCAGTACTCTATTTTGACCTACGTGAAAACAAAGATAACATGACCAACGACCCGAAGCAGATGGTTTTCCACTACAGACTCAATGAGGCTGCCAATGCACAAGACTACACCATTTATGCAGGAATTTTGTATGAGTCCGAATTTGCTCTCAGGCAGGTGGGTAATGAGCTGGTGATGGTTTAAAAGTGAAATAATTTTGTATGAAATATAAGAATGACGACTTACTATCCGCACAAGATTTCACTTTCAGATGGGCAGAAGGTAAACCTCGCGCGAGCTTTTGGGCGAGGAGAAGCAGTTACACTCAGATTTAAAAACGAGGCTATAACCGGCGGTAGCGACACTTTGCACTTAACCACCAGGCAGATCAAAAAAATAGAGCGCGCTATCAAAAACAAAACGGGCGTGGACATAGACATGAGCAAGACACAAATCAGACGTGTGCGCTCAGCAACTAAGTTGCTACCGAGTGGGGCCGGTATGCGGGTAAAACCCCCAACAGGTGGAAAGGGAATGCGCATCAACCCTCCACCATATATGCGCCCTCCACCATTTATAGGTTCTTGGGGTGACCAAAAAAAAGCCCGCCTTCGTTGATGTCCCCTTAACTGATTATGACTTGCAGCGATGGTGCCAATACTTGAAAATCCCCATAAAAGGTATATTTGCGAGAGACGAGATCCACGTGAAAAACCACTCCCCTTGTATAATCAACATGGATGATCTTGGAGGGCCAGGTACCCATTGGGTATGCTGCTGGGATGGAACTGAATATTTTGACTCTTTTGGTTTACCTCCACCCGCAGAATGGGAAATAGAGTTGATTCTTGAAGGTAAACAGACCTTTCTTCGGAATGACAACCAGCTTCAGTGGGAATCCAGTGTGCGCTGCGGCTATTACTGTTTGCTTTTCCTGAATGAGCGTAACAAAGGCCGGTCGTTTCGAGATATTTTGAGCATGTTTTCTGAAAATACGCGCGCCAACGAGGCTGTGGTGAAGGATTATTTTACACATAATGTATAAAGATGGATGTTTACTGTGTGAAAGAACGCCGATTCACACCTAATGTGGTGGGAAGTGAAACATTTGCTACCGCAAGAAATGGTAAAAGGTTGCTTAAAGTAAAATGCGCCAGCTGCGGCATTACCAAGACAAGATTCGTTTCTAATAAAACACAAAATGGTGCTGCTCAAGAAGGAGGTAATATTTTGGATCCAATATTTAAGTGGACCAGAAGGGGTTTAACCAAAAAGAAGAGAGAAGAACTTGCACGCGCTGAAAAAAGAATGTTTGGAGGTGGAGTTTTTGATACAGTTGGAAATACAGCAGCTGAAGCTTTCTTTGAGTACGGAGTTCCTTATTTAGCAAAGCAAGGTGTAAAACAAGGAAGATACTTTGCAAGCGAGTTTCTGAGACAACCAGAGTATCAGAAGAAGTTAGCCAATAAAGCCAAACCAATCGCGAGAAAAGCTGTTAATTACACAATTGATGCTTTGTCTGGGGATTTGTTGACTAAAGCCTCAAACAGATTAAGACCAAAAGATATGATACCGGGAAATAAGATGAAAGGTGGGTGTCACACTGCGGCCCAAAGTCAAATGAATTTTCTTTAATTATATAAGATGGAGGTATACTGCGTGAAGGAAAAGCGTTTCACACCCAACGTACCGGGAAGTGAAAAAAACACTACCACAAAAAACGGTAGAAGGCTGCTTAAAGTAAAATGCGCAAGTTGTGGCATTACCAAGACACGGTTCGTTTCTAATAAAACGCAAAGTGGTGGTAATTATGATATGAGAATTTATGCGGGTAATCGAGTAGATGACCCAACAAACCCTCTTTACCAACGTGGTGGGGGTTTTGATTTGCATAAAGCTATTGGCAAGCTGCCTAAGCCAAAAAAGGGGTGGACGCTTCCTGGTCATAACTACACAGGACCGTACAATCCCCTTGAAAAACAGCTTTCTTACGACCCCAAGACGGGAAAGATATTAAAGATTTATCAGCAACCAACAGGTGCCACGGACGCGGTTTCAATGCAGCATGATGTTGATTATGCCGTCTGCGCCGGAAAGAAAAATGAAAAAGGTTGCAAACATGATGCAGACAAAAAAATGGTGAAGGCGCTTGACGCTATTCCCAAAAACAAACGGCAATGGGGTCATGCTGCGGCCCGAAATGCAATCAGCTCGAAGCAAAAAGTAGGATTGGGTGTCGGTGAAACGATCAATAAAAATATCGGTGAAAAGATACCGGGCTTTCAACCGGCTCAAGATGTGGCTGCTGCAATCATGGCTGTCACAGGTGGAGATAAGGATTTGTTTAAAAAGTATTGGAGTGGTGCCATCGCAAAAGGTGCCTTCAACAAGAAAACCGGTCTGTTTAGCAAAAAGTTTTGGACACACCCTAAAAATACAACTGGGCCATGTAATCGGGTTGTATATAAAAATGGAAAATGGCATAACCAATATTGCGATTAGATTACACATTTTTTAAACACATATATAGGAAATGGATTCTGCAACAAAATTCCGGCGGGATGAAATAGAATTGATAAAGAAAAATCTTGAAAACCAGTTGGTGCACTACTACGAAACCTCAGCCAAGTTTAAACGGTGGCACACGCGTTGCCAAACGGTATGTGCGTTAACAGGTGGAGTTGCTACCATTCTTACAGGCTCTGGGTTGGCCGCTTCTCTTTCTGTGGTTGGCGTTGTTGTTGGCGCCCCTTTAATCGCAACGGCCACCTTGTTTTCATTGGTGTCAACCTCCTCTATCGTCACCGTCAAATTTTTCCTGCGTAAAGCGAAAAAACACGAAAAAATACAAACTTTGGCAGAAGCTACGCTGAGCACGATCAACTCTCTCATATCGACCGCTCTTGAAGATGGTAAAATCTCAGACAGTGAGTACCAAGATATTATCAAAAAGTACAACAGCTTTACTACTGCAAAGACAAAACTCCGTTTTTCAAACCACACTGACGGCGGGGTAAAGGTTAACAGAACATCAAAGACAACTTCTGTTTAATGGTGGGGTGTTTGCCTCCAACCACCATTCGTTGAAACTTTTTTCGGCTTTATTTCTGGTTTGTACCATCTTCGGCAATCTTTTCGTGAGCTTTCCCAGTATTGCATTTTTCGCCGGCCAATCGATAGGTGAGACCTTTTGAAAATAGTTGTATAAAAAACAAACGTAGTTACACGACCCGGGGTAGCAACTCAGTTGCTGATGCCGCTTGAACTGGTAAATGACATTACCTAAAAAGGTCAACCCCATATTGTCACCGACCTGATCTAAAGAAATGCCGGTTTTTTTTAGTACCGCAATTAAATACCATAATTTGAGGTGGTGTCTCATCTCTTCGTGGGGCTCATCCGGCAGTGGGGGTTCCCATGAGTAAAAGTCAAGCTTGATTTCCGGTTTGATTTCTTTTATTAACGCTTCCTGCTCTTCCAACAACATTTTTTCCAGTTGTTGCCTGTAGGGGTTAGGTACGCGAAGTTTTGTATCCATGTATATATGATCGCGCATAATTATTTAAATGGATAAAAAATTGGAGCGGCGTTACTACAGTCCGCAGGGTTACTGGAAAGGCATTTCTGCCATTAAAAAATTAGCGGTTGCTGCGAAGGTACCTGAAGTTATTGCCAAAGAATGGTTGTTCAAACAAGCGCTCTGGCAGATTTACCTCCCCGCACCGCGCTACATTCCTCGTCTAAAATTCGATGTACCTACACCCAACAAAGTGCATCAGGCAGATCTTCTTTTTCTACCACATGACACAGTGGATAGCAACTCAGTTGCTAAAACTTACAAATACGCGCTTACCGTTGTTGATGTTGCCAGCAGATTCAAAGAAGCTCAGCCTTTAACTTCTAAAAACTCTGATGAGGTTGCCAAAGCTTTTAAGACAATTTATACACGGGGACCTTTGAAATGGCCGCAGATGTTGCAAGTTGATCCTGGGCGCGAATTTATGGGCGCTGTTACAAAAGAAATGGAAAATCACAAAACTTCTATCAGACGTGGCCACCCTGAAATTCATAGAGACCAAGCTATTGTTGAACGTTTTAATCGTACCTTGGCTGAGCGTTTGTTTGGCCACCAGTACGCGGTTGAAATGCGTTCACCTGAGGGTTTGAGGTCCACTGAGTGGGTAAAAAGGCTTCCCAAAGTTGTTTCTGCTCTGAACAACCAAGTCACTCGATTAATTGGTATGAAACCTGCTGCTGCAATCAAGAAAAAAAATGTTTATGCGGAGCCATCAACTAAATATTTGAGACCTGTTGGAGAAAATGAAAAAAAGCTCCCCTCCATAGTTTTGGTTCGATATTTGTACCAACCTGGTGAGCTTGAAGGTGGTGTTAAAAGAGCCACTGATCCAATCTGGTCCTTGGATGTCTTTAACCTTGAACGTTCTTTTACCAAACCGAATCAGCCCGTTCTCTACTATTTACGCGACGGCCCTAAGCGTGGTTTTGTACGTGAAGAACTGCTTGTTGTACCTCCAAACACACAATTACCCCCAACTAATGTAAACTAGATATGGTATTCGATTGGTTCCGTGTGTATTCCATCCGGCAGCACCCATCTTTTGTCATAATATGCGCTCAACCCTAGCTTCTCCTGCTCGTATGTTACCATGTTCCCGTCCCGCATTCTGAAACCGCGGTTTGTTGCCATGTCTTTGTTTCCATCTAGCGCTGCCTTGAAACGGTGCCAGTTGATCTCGTTTTGCCTCTTTGACATCCCCTTTGAGCTCAGTTTCTTCTTTTTTGCTTCCCCATCTTCTGTATAATAACATTTGGAGCACAGCGCGATCATCCGCTCCCCTTCGAATTCTTTTTTGAACAGTCCCGGCGTTCTTCCGCTCCATTTGTCCCATGCCAGCCAGTTCTTTTTTTCTTTCTCGAATTCTTCTCTCATATCTGGTTTCACAATGTCTTCCAGACTCTTTCCTGAGATTGCGAGGTAGTTGCTGTCTGTATCCATCTGGATCAGCTCGAAATCTTTCCTGTCAAGATACCTATCCAAGAAGTCGTAGTAAAATTCAAGCATCCTCAACTTGGCTAGCTGATACACCGCTATTCCTACCTGAAATGGGCGTCTGATTGTTATCCGTGCTTTTCTACTTTCTAACTCATATGCTTCTCCAATCTCATCCAAGTCTGAAAAGTATGCGCTTCTCAATGCTCTGTCCACCACCTTTTCATCTTTGGTGTAAATTACGTTTGTTTGCCGCTCTAACGCTTCTATCAGCTTCCCATATCCACTGTTTCCCAGAAGTTTGAATATATCAGCCAATAGTGCTTTGCTTTTGTCCACATCCCCTGTACGGCGGTTTTCCGTGACTTCTTTCACGAACCATTCGAATATTACTTTCGGCTCGTAGTCGATCGTCCGGTAAACTCTTGTTATCTTTGCCCCGTGGTTTATGTACCATTGCAGCAGCGGCTCATATAAAAGTATCCTCTGTGCTGACAGCGTTCCCATTAGTTTCTTGTTTTTCTCCACTAGTTTTCTTCCTGTTGCTCTCAAGTATTCTTTCATATGCTTTGGGACAGCTTTGGTTGGTACCATTTTGTTGTGAAAGAACGGACACATCTCTTCGAACTTTTGATGTAAGTGGTTTGGGATTTCGATGTCCACTTCCGCGTACCCGAACCAGCTTTTTTCTTTCAATCTTTGTGTAAATATTGGGACAGCTTCTATTTGGTACTCTTCTGTGTAGTGGCACACCCTTTCTTTCCCGCATGGCATCTCTCTTAACATTGTTGAAAGGTACAGCGCGTTCGCGTCATATCCGAGGATGTTTTGACAAAGTTTCGCGTGGGCTCCTGTTATAACTTCTCCATCCCTTGGGATCGTGTATTGATGCGATCTTATCCGCGTTTTACCTGCTTCATGATATCTTGTGAAGACCAAACTTGGACCTCCCACTACCGCTTCTTTTAACATTTCATATGCTTCTTTACTTGGGGCGTACAGTTCCGCTTTGCGTTCTATTGCGCCCTTTAGCAGGTAATGCAAACTCACCCCCGGTATGCTGACTGCGTCTTTCATTATGTCTATCCCCTTCTCAATGTAAAAGTTTTTCATTTTTTGGAGCGCTTCAAGCCCGGGTGCCACATCCAGATTATTGTAATATTTCAGCCAGTCTTTAAAGGTTTTCATCCCTTTTTCTTTGAACAGTCTCTGACATTCCTCCCATTCTTTCCATGTTAGAACGTACTCATTCTTAAGCTTCGAATACCAGTGCAGGTAATCTGGCAATCCTGGGTAATCCAGCTTTTCTGCGCTGTTAAACCACTCGTATGGGAGCCAGGATTTTGTTGCCTTGCAGTCGTATGCTTCCACCCATTTCGCGTAGCTGATTCCTGGGCCCAAGTAGTTGATTATGTCCAGGAAACGCAATCTGTCCGTGAGTAAGAACATGATTTTACTCCCATTCTTTGCCACTCTCACTTTGTTGGTTGTACCTGCGAGCTGTTCCGCGAAGTAATTCTTTATCAGGTTCAAATCATAACTTCCTGAGTTGAAACCGAGTGTTGGCACCTGGTCGCACCATTCTTCTATTTTTTTCCTTTGATCTTTTGGTATCAGCTCGATGTCTGCCGGCATGAATTCTGCGCGCACTTTTGCTCTGATGTTTTTCTCTCGTCTTTTCAGTTCTTCCATGAACTTTTGAACCAACACTTTGGGGTTTTTTTCACAGATGTGGGTTGGCTCTCTTTCCAATGTATCGCCTACGCTTACTGAGATTGGTATGTGTTTGTTCTCAATCGTGAGATTTCCTGTTGGTTCCTTTCGATGGTTTTTGTCTCCGTACGCCTCAAAGTCATACAAAATCGCATGTGGATAACTTTTTGTTTTTGCCTTTGGTGGATCTTTACCGTGTTTGTCTACCCCTCCTGGAACGAGCCATTGACATGACCAGCATTCCACCACTTTGTATCCCACCTTTCGCAGATGTGCCGTTCTTTTTACTGTTGCTTGGTAGAGTTCTTCTACTGTCTTGCCGCCGTGTTCTATTATTTGGTTTCGATCTGGATAACATTTTGGACATCCGTGCCAGCGGCAGCCGTGATATTGTAAAACCAACTTTTTCTCATGGTTGTACCCGTCAACCGGCCTTTTCTCTATCCAGCGTTCTCCCCCGTGTCCTGACATTGCGTGCGCTATTTTTAGATTCCATCGTTTTGCCACGTAATTTAACCACTGTATTGATTCTTTTGATGCGCTGTGTTTCGGGTAAAACGCTTTCTGATATGCTGTCTGTGGCGCTTCAACTTTTTCACCTGGACAGTGTATTACGGTTTTACCTTGGGCGCATCTTTCTGCGTGACGTTGGAGGTTGCATGCCTTTGTGAATCTTGCGTGGCAATGGTTGCATTCGTACGTTTTCGCCAGCTTCGTGATGTCTTTTATCAGGAACGCGTGCTCTCCATATAACCCTATTGTCATGATGTTTTTGATTTGTGGTGCCGGGTTTCTCATTAGATGCCAAACTATTGTGGGATTTGTTTCTATACCCATTTCGATTTCATCCGCATTTGCCAGTTCGGGGATATAAACCCTGATTCCTTCCCATTCTGCGAAAGCCTTGCCTTTGTTTAGATGCATTTCCACCTTTTCCAATTCATCTAGCGATGTTTTTGCGCAATTCTTCGGAGCGTTCTTGAGCTTGTAGAAACTCTTAGCTTGATCTTGGGCTGCTTTCGTACTTCGATCTGGCCTAGCTCCTTTGTGTACAGCTATACAGCGCCATAGACACAGATTGTCCCCATAGGTGTCTAGAGCTACCATTGCCTTCCCTCTAGAAGCGTGTGCAAGATTGCGTAGCCAGTATGGTAATGGTCCTGTTCCCATTAATGGTTGACGATCAAGCACAACCTTTATATCGACGTTAAAATGTGCCTCAAAGATCCACTTTGTATCTGGCCTTTCAGTGTTATCTGGATCTAGACGTATCTCCTCCCTTTCCCTTATCCATTTTTCTGCGTCTGCGTACGTTTTCATCCATGGAGAGCCCTTATTTTGGTAATAAATTAGTCTGGATCCGTCTTCGATGTTTTCTAAGAAGTACGCGTAACTGTGGCTCATGTAAAACGATGTTCCCACGTTCTCTCTTATTTTTTTCATAAACCTTGGTGTGAGGTCTTTATTTAACCCCGATACTATACGCCACCTCTTGTAACGTCTACCGCTCTTCTCTTCTACCCCCTCGTATTCCATGTCGTGGTACAGGTCTAGAACCTCATTCTGATAATCTGTCACCGTTTTCACCTTGTTCGGGTGGATGGGGTCAAATATTTTCAATACGGTTTCTTTTTTGTTTCTTTTTCTGTTTCTTGGTGGTGGTGTTGGTTTTAATTTATCAGGCTTTAGCGGGGCTTTTAATTTTTTATTTACACCTTCTGGGATAGGTTCTTCCAGCAGAGTATTTATTACATTTTGAACTGTGGGCGTGTCTTCTGCAATTAATTTTGATAAATATCGCAAATCTTCGGGATCAAGATTTGCAAGCTCTTCTTCCAAAGATCTGAGATCAATTTTGTCCATCGTATATAATGTGGAAAAATATTTTTAATTAATTATTATTTTGAACTTTGTTACCCGACTGCTGCGTTCCTCTAAATGGGTGGTGTTTCATGCTGTTGTTTGGAGTAGTAATATCGGAGTCCATCAAATACTACTGAGCAGCACCCACCTTTGCCTATAACGTGACTAGTAGGAAGGGGTTTATCCCCTGAGTACTAGTCACGGAAATAGGCAAAATTAGGTGGGTGCGCCCGAAGTGGTATTTGATGGACTCCGATATTACTACTTGAACTTTGCTTATACCCTGGATACATTCGTAATTCAAATCCCTATCTCGGTTAGCTGAAAGCGCTTTTGCAGACGAGAATAATCCCAAGTCCTACGGCGATTTCTTTGCCGAAAACCGCGTTGTTTAACTATTCTAGCGATATACAGAAGAAGATATCACTTGTTACTTTGTGTTGCTGCCGCGTACTCGTTAACAACGAGGTACCTATATATTTCTTTGAGTTCAAAGTATATAACGGCAAAATAAATAGGAAACTACTAAAAACTATTTTCCTTTGCAAAGGCCTCGTGATTTTACTGGCAAGCAATCGTATTTGTGATATGTATGAGTGATTTTACCGCGATATCGAAGGCTTGTACTTCAAGTAATATAGTTTGTCATAGGGGCGGATCCAGGAATTTTCTTAGGAAGGGGTGCACATATATATTTTTTTTGCAGAATACCAGTTGTATTAGAAAGCCGCCCGGTCATTTATCCCCTAGATCCCCTAGATCCGCGCTTGTGTCATCAGGTGTGAAGCCAAGTTTTCTTAACTGCAACTTGTGATTTTCAAGTGCGCTTGAGTCAAGTGCTCACTTGAAACTACCTTTCGGTCTTGTCGCGTGCACTTGTCTGCTATTTTCCTACAACCTTTCGCGAAATAGCTGTATATCATAGCCAACGTACATGATTTTCTACCCTTTCCCGCTGTACAAAGTGTTCAAATGGCGTTCAATTTCCGGAATGTGTTTTGATATTGCGGAAGCAAGCTCGTAAGGATGGTTCGAGCTACAGGAAGTATTGTTCGGCTCCTTTGAAAAAGATATGTTATATACCATGGTCACAAAGTAGCCAGCTACTTGAGCTGAAATAAGACCCATTCACATTTGAAGTAAGACTCAAGTATACTTGAAGTCTACTTACTACGCTTCTATAAACCCACTAAATGTTGGTACTAGCTATTACTCACGTCATCCAACAGTAATGCCAAAAACTTCCATCACTTCTCGTGCGATTCTCGCAGTCACTACTTGGTCACTTTTTACACCTTTCTACTTGCCTTTGATCTAGACAATGGCATGCTGTTTGGCCAGTTCGCGCTGCGTAATATATTCTTTCGTTTAGTAATATTGCCTAAAGAGAGCCGTAATGTCACTGTTACATTCACTAAGAGGCACCAACTTGCTCTTTCCTTTAAATTCTACACATCCGCTTTCATTCTTTAAAGACATGAAACAAGAACTTCAAAAAGCCATGTATCATACTCTGCGAAATGTTGATTGCGTGATAACTCTTAGCATATGACTTATTATAACATTGGGAAGGAAACCTAAAAGGAAATTGAGTTGAATTACGTCTTTTAAAAGGACTCCAGTTACTCCAAACTCAAAAGGAAATACGTTTGAAAGGAAATGAATTTTAATATTCGAGATTTGACATTGCTGAAATCGACAACTCGTTGTAAATGAGCATAATTTGCATATTGTACGAGTAGATGATCTATTTATGACATTTTATGCCGTTTTTATTTGTACAAACTTTACAAGGCTTAAAAGGCAACGAGTATTCGTTAATCTGACAATGTATGACACGCTACTGCGCTGCTGGAAAAATATCTATCTAATCATTCGCATTTGCGTATAGACCGTCAAACGGGTAATTCTAATGCAAATATTGCCAAAACGACCTCTTAAAAACGTTTCTTCGCGTCCAACGCAGAACGATACCCGGACCTTTGACTTTATTTTCTGCCAGAATAAGGTTAGATCTTCGCTGTGAAGTGTATTTTACTTGTGATTTTTGTACCGCTTCGGAGATTTTAGCTTTTACTTTGGAGGAATTTGTCAAGCGATAAAACATACCACAAACAGGGTTGTCTTTGATCTTATTAAGTTAATTTAATTTTTGGTCAAATTATTCCATATTCCTTCATAGCACAAGTCAAATGCAGCTTATTGTAATGTACTGTGTAGTATTTAGCGATATTGATCCGTTTCGAACAAGCGCGGCTTTTAAAAGTACCCAATTTCGGTCATCGAATTAGCCTGAAAACCGCCCTCAGACAGGAAAATAAGTTTTGTCCTGTAGCGAAGCACAGAAAAAGATTTTGGAAAAAATTAGTTCGATTTTAATCATTTCACATTAAGTCCTTTTCACTCACAAAAAAATAAAGGGAAGGTTTACTCACGACCCCAAACTCGTTGGGCCGCTCTTACGTGGACAGCCACTTAATTAGTTTCCGATATCAGGAGATAAGATGTTATCCTTATCACCACTTACCAGTAATCCTTGTTTTACTAAAATGAACAAGTCGGATAATACAGCAAATTGAGTTTGATCAAACACTGACATGCTCAACAAATGTTCCACAGTTGCAATTATAATTAACATAAAATAACATTGTGAAAATATTATTAAAGAAAATTACTTTCATAATTTAAAAAAGAACACCAACTCGCCGATCGCAGGCCGCTCGTCGGTTATCTTCAAAGATCACAAATGTACATTGGATGTCCAGACACTTAATTGATATCTGTCTGAAAAAGCGCACGTGCTGAATACCGTCATTTTGCTTCAATTAGCTAAGAGTAATGAGTCTTTCTATTTGATTCAACATGGGTTATACCGCTTTCGCTATACCAGTTGAATTATTTTTGCATAGTTCCGTGGCCTTAGATGATCGTGTAAATTCACAAGGAAACAGGAAGCCTTCTGTGTTACCAGACGACATTTATGAAGCCCTGATTAATCTTGCTGAAGGTAAAGCCCTGCCACCAGTGAAAGAACGGACAACGGCAATGCGCACAGCTGCTGTTCGATTCTGGAGAGCCAAGGGTAGGATATTAGTCAAAGAAGAAAAAGGGAAAAAAGAGCTCTATTTTGATGGACGTCGAATGTTAAGATCTTCAGAGGTGAACGAAATAGTCGCAAGAGAATTTGACCGAACCAAGGGATCTGGCGCAGCGAAGTTAGCTTGCGGTCTCAGGGACAACTTTGTTGGACTAAGTCGTGATAAAATACAAAATATTCTAAACACCGACAAAAGTCACTATCGTCAGAATGCCAAGTTTATGAATAAGGCAACACTGAAACCAGTTAGAGCTAGAGATGTTCACATGAGACACCAAATAGATCTAATGGATATGGGAAGCAAAGGATCTGTCAAGTTGAATGGGAAGTTGTATAGATACGTGCTCACAGTGATTGACGTTTTTAGTCGTTTCGTTTGGCTTCGTCCTCTAACAAACAAATCAAGCAAGGACGTTGCAAAAGAACTGGAAAGTATCT
Organism: Meandrina meandrites; assembly: GCA_963693305.1. Taxonomy (NCBI): domain Eukaryota; kingdom Metazoa; phylum Cnidaria; class Anthozoa; order Scleractinia; family Meandrinidae; genus Meandrina; species Meandrina meandrites. Next base: position 14,020,881 of record OY855911.1, on the reverse strand, counting down.
ATATGGAGCATGGAGCACCACGTATAGTTCAAAGCGATCAAGGAGGAGAGTTCAAAAAAGCCGTGAAAAAGCTTTGTGAGCGCATGGATATTAAATTGATTTACAGTCGCCCTCGGCACCCCCAGTCGCAAGGCAAGGTTGAACGTTGTCACAGGTCACTGAGATCTAAGATAGAGTACGACCTTAGTAAAATGGGTCAGGACGGTGTCAACTGGGCAAAACAAATTCCTCTTTACCAAAGGATTCTAAATAACGACCCCAAAGAAGTAATTGCTCACAAAACACCATTTGAAATTTATTTTGCACGGAAATGTAATAATCTCCGAGAAAGCGGCTTAGAAGAGGAATGTCTCCCTAGCCGTGGAAAAATTCGCCCAACAGGAAATGACCGGAAACTACGTTCCCGGCAAGCTTCTAAAGTGCGAAAGCAGGCACAAAAAGCGACCAAGAGGGAAGAAATAGTTGATTACTTAGAAAGCAACCCCTACGATAACGAAGGTTTTCCTCTTTTGGAGCATTTGGCAGATAATGAGTTTGCTTCCTGGAGCAACTATACAAATCATATGTCACAAGATGGGGCCTATGGGGATCAGCTAACACTGTATGCGGCCGCGAACTTATATAACATTGACGTTCAAATAGTATCTTCCCTGGGAGCTGGTGGGCAACATGTGTTCAGCCCGTCAGCAAGTATTGCAACGGCCACTGTGTACCTTGGACATTTTGCAGAAAATCAAGGGGAACATTTTGTGGCCTTGGAACCAGTTGTGAGCGACCACGACAATGGTGAGGAGGTACTAGAAGACATCACGGAGGAATATGCGAGTAGAACTGAAGGAAACATTGACATAGGTGATACGGTTAATGATGATGACTGTGATGAAGAAATTGAACAACAAGAGGGTGCGGATGACTTGGGAGATGTTGTGGTTGAAGTTGAGGAAAGTGATCAGCCAAACGAGACAGCCTTGCAGATAATTGAGGGTGGAGAGGAACAAAGAGCGCTTCAGTTTGTTCCGGATGAGGATGTTGGCTCATTGGCGTCTGGATCCAATAGAGATTGTTGCATCGAAAACCTACCCAATGAACTTTTAGAAAAAATCTTCCAAATGGTATTGATATCGTCGGCCGCTCTATTTGCCGGTAACGCGTGCCATTCATACCAATCGTTATGTGGAGTCAGTACCCGGTTTAGGGCGGTGACGCAAAGGCTAACTCGAATGTTGCCGAGGGTTCATATCTCCGGCGGAGTGCAATCTTTTGTTATAAGTGTCCGTAGCCTTATCAAGAAATATGGTACCTCAAGCGGTCTGATCATGGAATTAAAAAGCATCATTTCCGATCCAAAATGGGCCAATGCCTGGTTGGAGATTAGGAAAGACGGATACGATTGGTGTGTCATTAAAAGAATTTTTTGGAAAAAAAAGTAACTCATGGTGATCTTTCGATGAAGCCAAAAAACGGCTAAAAAAACAAGCTTCAATGAAAAGAAGTCAACAGAACTGTTAATGTTTAGACACTGATGTTGTATCGTTACAAACTTTTTACTATTTTTGTTAGTGTTAGTTGTGTCTAGAGAAAAGTAACAAATACTGACTTTTTGACAAAGCTGAAGAGGAAAAGAGACAAAAGAGTAACCATTCACTGCAAAGAAATGGACAAAACTGTTAATGTTTAAATGTTGATGTTGTTTCAATACATAATTTGTTTAAAAAATTACCTCCGTTGATGCATGTTAGCTGTTATAAATTTTATATCCTTGAAAGCCTTGAGTTCAAATTAATAAACTAAAATTAATAAAGTCATATATAATTACAATAAGAACTTTGTCCAGTTGAGACCCAGGATATCTCATCATTCGAAAATGAAACCATAAAATATCACTCCAATGCTTGATAGATTTAGCCAAGCCTAAAAGCAGTGCTTCCCGTTTTATTTTTAATTTAAATCTGAACTTAGAGACCATAGACAGATTAAAAATAGGACTTGAGCCCGCGATCCAGTGGAGAACAATTACCTAATCAGCGGTCGAAATAAAAAAGTACGTAAGCCCGTGAAATAGTCATGTGATACTGGTCAGCGAATACCTTTTTGACAACTGTCAATTGGCCATAACATGGATGCCCAATATCAAATAGGATATAAGCTGACGATAATCTTAACGTTGACATATTTCTGGAGTATGGCCGCCAAGTTCCGCTCTGTAGCCCTTAGATTCGGGCTGAGTGTAATGACGTCATCAGTCAGGTGACAAACCCGAAAACACATGTTACTCGTTGCGATAAAAGAACCCTTTTAATGAGATGACAGATGGTGCAACAGATCACGTGGTTTATGCAATAACAGTGAGTTGATTAATGACGCCTTTGATGACGTCAATGATGATGTAAGTATAAACCATCTCATTTAAGTCCAAATGTTGTCACACTTAGGTGTTATTACATTTAAGGCCAAATGTTATTACATTTAGGAGTTTATTACATTTAAGGCCAAATTTAGGAGTTTATTACATTTAAGGTCAGTTATTACATTTAGGTCTTCAACAACTTCTTGTTCGCAAAATAGCACAATATCCTAATATCATAAATAAACTGCAGACCGATTTTAACTTCTCTATCGATCAGCTCAGACAAATTTTCAGTTTGCCACACTCTGTTGTACTTGAATCGTATGTGAAACGATTTCAATTCAAAGTGCTCAACTCTATTTTATACACTAATTCAAAATTACAAAAAATAGGCTTTAAAACAGACGACCTATGTTCATTTTGCAAGGCAGAACCGGAAACCTGACCTTGTACCACCTTTTTTATCAATGCTCCTACGGTTTTGTGGAGTGAGTTTCATCGTTTCTGGCACCAAATCTCAAATAAGCAGGTTCATCTTTCCCTCCAAGATGTTTTATTTGCAATATTATCCAAACCATGCTTTTTATTCAACTTACTAAACTATTCTGAATTATTCAAATTTGTGCTTTTTTTTTATAAAAGCATGTTAGATTGCACGTAAATACTCAAATTTCCCTTGACGCTTTCTTCTCTAAACACGCGCAACTGAACTGTTTAAAACTTCAAGCAAAGTAAAAAACCTGACATCGTACCCTGTTAAAAACAATTTGACGTTTCTTGTTGCTCAGAAGTCGAGAAAAAAAAACTTATAAATCGTCATCGGAACGAGCAGCGACAACGACGGTAATTGCTTTGCTTAGCGTTATCGCTCGAGGCTTGTTGTGTTTGGTAGTCTTGAAATAAGTTTCATTGCGGCGAAAAAGGATGCTGGAATCGAAGTGTATTTTAAGTCTTAACCCGTTTTCATTAAGCGATGACGTCATAGAATGACGTCATCGGTTAATGCTGTAAAGTGGAAAAGTGATGGAATTTATGGAATTTTTGGTGTTACGGTGTGAGCGCGATTACTCCCTGAATTGAACCGAAGAGCATTGGGAACTAGGTGCATGGTTTGTGTTCTTGTTCTTGTCGTCGTGCGAGTGGACGGAATCTGTTGTCTGTTGCAATCGACCGATCTTTCTAGAACCGAATAGAATTTGGAACTAACTTCAGGGATAAACGTCAGTAGAAAAGAATTCAAGTAAAACTCAACAAGAAATCACGGCGTAGAACTCAAAGCAAAATACTCCCGGGCAGTTAGAAAGGACCGATTCTATGTATAAACGAAAGACACAAATTATATTTGATGTGTTTTATTAGATTTAGTAAACAGAAATCTTTACATTTTTTAAAAGAAAAGGGCTAAACATTTTCAAGACAGCGTTTGACCTTGTATCGTATGTCGTCAGTATCGGATGTCGCGCTACAGGATAACACAGCTTTTGTCAAACAGTCATTCAACACAGAATTTGTTCAGGAATAAACGTCAGTAGAAAAGAAATCAAGTTTAACTCAACAAGAAAGCACTGCGTAGAACTTAAAGCAAAATACTCCCGGGCAGTTAGAAAGGACTAATTCTAAGTATAAGTGAAAGAGACTAATTATATTTGATGTGTTTTATAAGATTTAGTAAACAGAAATCTTTAATTTTTTTAAAAACAAAAGGGCTCAACAATTTCAAGACAGCGTTTGACCTTGTATCATATGTCGTCAGTATCAGATATCTCCCTGCAACATAACGCAACTTTTGTCGAACAATCATTCAACACAGAAGTTGTCAGCTATTTTTATTAACTTTCTTGAAATTTTCTGTGAAATTTCCTGAAAATTCTTAGACCCCTTGTGAAACGTCATCGCTTCTGCATGCATTGCGTGCCGTTTATTTTGCGAAGCGCCCAAGGGATTTCGAGGTGGCTAAGTGGTATCGCTGCGGCGCGGCTGATACAACTTAATCATCTCACAACCGCGGGAGTCGCGGGTTCGAGTCTTCCTGTTACAGGGGTTATTCACATACGATCTGGGGGCCGAATAACGTCTCCCCCCGTGTTGACTCGAGCATGCTGCTCACCAGGAATTACCCTCCATCGGCTTGGGGGCCGGGTAATTCTTCCCCAGAAATCCGTTCTTTTGTTTTTGATTGTTTTTTTCTCCGAACTTTTCTTTTCATACTGCATTCAGCATGTTCAGGATTTTTTTCGGGTATCTTTGTTGTTTTAACTTTACTTTTTGCTTTAAACTACTTCTAAAGGCTTAATTTTTTTTCTTGTTTTGTCCGACATTGCAAATACATATGCGCTTTTCGTCCGCGGCCTCTCCTTTCCGTTCTCTTTTTATTTTTGGGCTCTTACTATTGGAATCGGATTTAGCCAAGGGCCCGGTAGGGGTTCAGAGACTCGCCGAAATCCCGAAAGTAGAGTAGAGTTGCATGCCGCCGACGTGGCTGTATTACCCAGGAATTCCTATCGGTCACTGGACGAATAAGAAATTTCAGGTTTGCAAGCATAGTGCTGTTCGAATGGTAATTGCTTAGCCCGCTGAAAGTTTGATGGGAAATGTTCTTGGTGTTTCATTGATCAAATAGGCGTTGCCTCTTATTGACAGATATTTCCGTGATTACTTTAGTGATTGAAAATCTTGATTTCTTGATTGACATTTGTCTAGACATTGAGTAAAAAGCATTAGTTGTAGTCAGTTCAGTAAAATCGGATGTCGAAGTAAGAAAGACAAGAAAGAAGTTGTATTTTGCCGTTGTTGTTAAACTCGCTAACAAGGACTGAAAAAACTGTAAGGAAAGCTAACCTGTGAAGTGAAACGAAGTACGACTGCGTAACGACCCGCCACAGAAGTAAGTCTTAATTGCGTTGCGTAAGTTTCCAGCATAGTTTTTTCGATTTAGCGTACGAAATCAAGTATTATGTTTGTTTTAATCATGGCGTTTAAATGCATCTTCTTAGATCGAAAAACTCATATTAAAGCTTGAATTTAAGATTATGCGGTTTGTGGTGGTCGTCCGTGATGATCTGAGCTAACCAGTTCCACGAGGAAACATTTCATTCGATTTCTTGGGTTGTAACCAAAGAAGACCTGTTCAAAGCACATGGCGGAGGATGCACTTAAATCTGCGAAGACTGACCGGAGGACTGCCAAAGGAACACTCACACGATGTGGAAAGTCCTTAGCGAAATTAATTGATGCGAAGAGGCCAGAGCAAGAGGTAAGAGATGGTTTGCATAAGCTACAGTTAGCCTTTGATAATCTCGTGGCGAAGCACGAAAATTATTCACAATTGATTGAAGACGACAATGAGTTCGAAGTTCAAGAGGGATGGATGGGGGAGTGCCAAGAAGACTTTATGTCAATGGAAATGGGGGCAAAAGAGTGTATAGACACTCTCTCGAGTGTCGAGCAAGCAAGGGGAAAGGCCCGTTGAAAAATAATGATGTATCTGACGCCTCTAGCTCTAAAGCGAAAGATAAGAGCGTTGCCGAGCCGGGATGTGATGGAATTTCAAGTATGCAAATAGACGACAATGCCCCCAGTGAAAGGAGTTTGCCTTTTGGGCGAGGGTCGAGGGTCGAGGGTCGAGGGAACTACGTCGAGGGTCGAGGGTAACTACTCGAGGGTCGAGGGTAACAAGTCGAGGGTCAAAAAATCTCAAAATAAAAAAAAATCTGAACAAAAATAAATAAAAATAATAAATAGGTAAATGGGAATAAAGGAAATGACAGGCCTGCACGCACTCCCCTATGTGCCTTTTGTGGTCGCGTCGCATTAACACCTTCAAATTATATCTTTGCTCCAACAAGCATGTCTTTAAGAGATTTACCCTTTTTGAAAGAGATGATCGGGGGAGTTTTAAAGATTGTTTTCAGCAAAGGCTGATTTTGTATAAGGCTCCATTGTTCCATCAGTATTTGTTTAACATTTTTAATAGCCGGGTGGTATGTGGTGACAAAAGGCAAAATCCTCTCGTGACTTTTTTTCTTTTGTGTAAGTGCCGATTGTCTAGAGGCAAAGTTGACCTCTGACAAAGACCTTTCTATGAGGTTTTGGGGGTACCCGCGTGCTTGGAGGCGTTGTTTGAATTTCACAAGGCTCTCTTCAAACGTCAGAACGTTTTTTTCGAAGAGTTTGTTCTGAGCAATCTTATTGCTTCGCCTTTAATGAAACCATATTTGACGCCAGGTGGGTGGCACGAGGCAAAGTGTGTAAATTGAAAAGTCTCGGTCGGCTTGAAGTGTGCTTTGATGTCCAGGATTGAGTCTGTTTTTAATCTTTCCCCCTTAAACACTGTGGTATCGAGGAAAGTTATTTCGTTCTCTGATATTTCGGCCGTGAATTTGATGGTAGGGTGGAATTTGTTAACCTGTTCAATAAACCGGTCCACGTCTTTTTTATCATTGTGCAACTCGATAACAAAGAGCACTATAAACCTAAAACACCGATCGTCAAAAACACGCAAGATAAGGTTCATGGGATCATTGACCAAATGCATCGGGGCAAACACATTGATGACATGACCAAAAACGGGCTTCTACAAACTCCCAATCCGCCGAGAATACCAATATTCTATACGCTTACAAAAATCCATAAACCAACACCGGTCTAGTCTCCTTCGCAGCCGTTGTTTGAGCTCGTCACGCAACGCTCCCTCCCCCAGAGGAGGGAGCATTGCGTGACGAGCCCAAACAACGGCTGCGAAGGACACTAACACCGGTCGGAAGGCCAATAATCTCAGGTTGCGACGGCCCGACTGAGAGAATATCATCATTTGTGGATACACTACTCCAGCCTATCGCACAAACACAAAAGTCCTATATCAAGGACACAACCGATTTCATAAATTTTATAGAAAAAACAAAGATAGGCAAAGATACTATTTTAGTATCAATGGATGTTTCAAGCTTGTACACAAATATACCACAAGAGGAAGGAACGAATATAGTATGCGAAGCATACGTCGAAAAGTTCCACAACTATAGCACACCGATCCCAACACACTACCTTAGGGAGATGCTTGGCTTAATCCTAAAGGAAATTTCGTTTCAATTCAATGGCAAACACATGGAACCGCTATGGGAACAAAAATGGCAGTATCATATGCCAATATATTCATGGCGGAAATTGAAACAAAATCAATTCTACAAAGCGATACCAAGCCAAGAGAATGGAAACGTTACATTGATGACGTTTTCTCCCTTTGGGACAATGATAAAAAAGACGTGGACCGGTTTATTGAACAAGTTAACAAATTCCACCCTACCATCAAATTCACGGCCGAAATATCAGAGAATATCGATACCACAGTGTTTAAGGGGGAAAAATTAAAAACAGACTCAATCCTGGACATCAAAGCACACTTCAAGCCGACCGAGACTTTTCAATTTACACACTTTGCCTCGTGCCACCCACCTGGCGTCAAATATGGTTTCATTAAAGGCGAAGCAATAAGATTGCTCAGAACAAACTCTTCGAAAAAAACGTTCTGACGTTTGAAGAGAGCCTTGTGAAATTCAAACAACGCCTCCAAGCACGCGGGTACCCCCAAAACCTCATAGAAAGGTCTTTGTCAGAGGTCGACTTTGCCTCTAGACAATCGGCACTTACACAAAAGAAAAAAAGTCACGAGAGGATTTTGCCTTTTGTCACCACATACCACCCGGCTGTTAAAAATGTTAAACAAATACTGATGGAACAATGGAGCCTTATACAAAATCAGCCTTTGCTGAAAACAATCTTTAAAACTCCCCCGATCATCTCTTTCAAAAAGGGTAAATCTCTTAAAGACATGCTTGTTGGAGCAAAGATATAATTTGAAGGTGTTAATGCGACGCGACCACAAAAGGCACATAGGGGAGTGCGTGCAGGCCTGTCATTTCCTTTATTCCCATTTACCTATTTATTATTTTTATTTATTTTTTATTTTTATTTTTTTGTTCAGATTTTTTTTTATTTTGAGATTTTTTGACCCTCGACTTGTTACCCTCGACCCTCGACTAATTACCCTCGACCCTCGACGTAGTTCCCTCGACCCTCGACCCTCGCCCAAAAGGCAAACTCCAGTGAAAGTGTTAAAAACACAGTTAGCACACATCAAACCACAACTTCCGATAACAATAATAAAGAGCCGAACGATGAAAGCGGGTCTTCGGTTGCTGGCAATGAGATAACCAACTCCGATTCTACAACTGCCGCTTGTGGTTTTAAGATGGAAAAGCCTAAAATGCCCAAATTTAGAGGAGATGTAAGAGAATATGCCATCTTTCGCGCCGATTTCAAACACGCGATAGAATCGAAATACAGCAAAAGGGATGCAATAACTTTCCTTCGCACATGTCTGCAAGATAAACCGCTGGAATTAATTAAAGGGATCGGTTCCGACTACGACGCAGCGTGGGACTATTTGGACTCTATTTACGGAGATCCAAGGTTCGTCTCGGACACGATAACTCAAGATATAGTTAAGTTTAGAGCTCTGCAAATAGGAGAAGACGCACGATTTTGCGACTTAGTTCATTTAGTTAAGCGAAGCTTCAACACTCTGAAAGAGGTCGGAAGTCAAAATGACATGGACAATAGCCATATGTTATCTGTCATCGAGCAAAAAATGTGCGCTCACGATCGGAAGGTTTGGTCACGAGATCTTGAACGACAGGGAAAAAGGGCAACTTTGGAGGGACTAATGAAGTGGATGACTGTAGAGATGAAATCGCGTATGCGCGCTACTGCCCCATTGAGATCTAGCTCTAATCAAAGATCAGTCTTTCGTTTTAACGTCGACGACTCCAACAAGAAGTGGTACAAATGCTGGTACTGTAAAGGATCATCCCACTGGCCGGATCAATGCCGTCAATTCGCTGCACTCGGTATCGATGAGCGTCTCAAAGCCGCAAAAGAAAACCATGTCTGCTTCAGTTGCATGAAACCAGCCGGAAGAGATCATCGAATTGAGAACTGCAGGAGACGCCAAAAGTGCACGAAAACCGAGAATGGAAAGGAATGCCCACATTATCACCACCCGTTGCTTCACAAGAGCATTGCAGTGAAAATTGGAGTCGCTTCTCTCTCTAACCCACAAGAGACTCTTTTGCCAGTGATAACATGCACAATTTACGGTCAAAATGGGTTCCAAAAGCAGGGTAACACCCTCCTTGACTCAGGAGCTCAAGTCAGCCTGATCCGCGACGAAACGGCAGCCACACTGGGGCTCAAAGGAAAAGACACCTCGGTAACAATTACGAAAGTGGGAGGAGAAGAAGAGACCATCAAGACTAAAGTTTACAAGGTTCCTGTGTCATCACCAGACAGCACCAAGATGTTTTCAATCAAGGCGATCGGTATCCCGTGCATTAGTGAAGACGTGTCAGCAGTACAGCTCAAACCAATCGCCAAACTTCTGGGACTGGAGAATTAGAGAATTCGTAGAGGCAATGGTCCTGTTGATCTACTGATAGTAATAGATCACGCCCAGATGCACACTGGACAGACAAAGCAGACCGATCAGTTAGTTGCGAGAAACACGCCTCTGGGATGGGTGGTTTTCGGTGGTCCGTCGGGAGATGCACAAGTGAATGGCCGTGTCTATCATGTAAGATTTGCTGCGCCAGTAGAAATGTCCGATTTCTGGAAGACGGAGACAATGGGAGTGGAAATCAAACCGTGTGTTTGTGCAGCTGACAAGTTAACGCAGGCTGAAAGAGAAGAAGCTGAGATTATTTCCAAGTCATGTGAAAAGATTGGCAATCAATGGATGATACCGTACCCCTGGAAGAAAGACCCCGTGCTGTTACCTGATAATAAGTCATTAGCGATGAAACGATTAGAAGCCACTGAAAGACGCCTAAAGAAAGACCCAGAACAAGGGATGGCTTACAACAAGCAAATGGAAGAAATGAAGGAGATGCAGTTCTCAAGAAAGCTGTCCAAGCAAGAAATGGACAATTACAAAGGTCCGGTGCATTACATTCCACACCATGCAGTGATTCGACCCGAGAAGAAGAGTACACCCGTACGTCTTTAATTCGTCCTCAGTCTATCAAGGTCACGCGTTGAATGACTATTGGCTCAAGGGCCCCGATTTGTTGAACAATCTGTTTGGCGTCGTTCTGAGGTTTAGAGAGAAAAAGTAGCAGTGATGGGGGATATTTCCAAAATGTATCATCGCGTACTCATTCCAGAAAGAGATCAGCATGCGCATCGTTTCCTGTGGAGAAATCTGGAAACAGAAAGAGAACCTGATGTGTACGTGAAGACAGTTCTGACGTTTGCAGATAAGCCTGCACCCGCTATGGCGCAAATAGCCCTGAGGAAAACAGGTCAGGAGAAAGAAGTAGACTACCCGGAAGTAGCTGAAGTCCTTACAAACAACGTGTACATGGATGACATCTGCGATTCCGTAGACACAGTACATGAAGCCCGAAAATTAACGACAGATATTGACAAGGTCTTGAAGACTGGAGGATTCAAAGTTAAAGGATGGATTTCCAACGAGATGCTTGAAGAGAAAGAAAGCAGTGACACAGAGAAGGAGATGAATCTATTTCAAGGAAATGAGGAGAAAGTCCTTGGGACCCTGTGGAACTTTTGAACAGACGAGTTCTACTTCCGAGTGAGAACAGAGTTGCTAAAGCTAGACGACAGACCAAACCCTGTACCTTTGAAGATGACGAAGAGAATGATCTTTTAAAAGCCAGGTGGCTCGGATTTATGATCCAACTGGATTCGCTGCAGCATTCATAATCAGGGCGAAGATAGGACTGCAAAAACTGTGGCAGTTGGGACTAGACTGGGACGATGAGGTACCAGCCGCAGTTCATGATCAGTGGATCGCTTTGTTCAAAGAAATGAAAGAGTTGGACAATGTATCCTTCGAAAGATGTTTAACTGCAGACAAAGCCGTGGATCCGCCAATGCTGTGTGTTTTCGCTGACGCATCGCAAGAAGCATTCGGAGCATGCGCCTACTTACGCCAAAGAAAGGATGACAAGACTTACTCAGTCAAGTTCATCGCAGCGAAATCCCGAGTAGCACCGCTGAAACAGCTCACGATCCCGCGTTTGGAGCTACAAGCAGCCGTTCTCGCAACCCGCCTAGCCAAATCCATTCAGGATGAAACTAGGATACAGTTTCAAGATGCTAAGTTCTTCACTGACAGCAGTATCACACTAGCCTGGATCCAGAGTCCTTCACGCAGTTTCAAGCCGTTTGTCTCGTCAAGAGTCGGGGAAATCCAAAGCAACTCGGACCCAAGCCAATGGAGGCACATTTCCGGTGAAGACAACGTAGCAGATGATTTATCACGAGGATTGCAGGTACAGCAGGTGACGGGGAGATGGATGAACGGCCCAGAATTTCTGAAACTGCCAGAAGAGCAATGGCCAGTCCAAACAGCTACGCTCACCGAGAAGAAGACATGGAGCGTCGCCAAGTTAATGCTGTCAGTTCAGTCTCACATGCAGATGTAGGAAAGATAATCGATGTGAAGAATTTCACCCGCTGGCGAAAGCTGATACGTGTGACGGCGTGGATATGGAGACTAGCAGAGAAGATACGCCTGAGAAGAAACGCACTAAGTGGACGAGAAGGACCTCTCATGCCCGAGGAGTTGAGGAAGGCTGAAATGTCATGGATCAAGAGTGCTCAAAAGGATTTAAAGAGCCGAATGAAGAATGGAGAATTCAAGTCACTGAGCCCGTTTATAGACGAGAAGGAGGTAATCAGAGTTGGAGGCAGGACCGACAAAGCAATAGTGTCTTACGAAGAAAAACACCCAGTGCTGCTTCCCAGTGACCACAGGATATCACTGCTTATTACAAGCCACGTGCACAATCATGGCCACCCTGGAGTAGCAACCACGACTGCAAAGACAAGACGAAAAAACTGGATCCTAAAGGCAAACAAGCTCAGCAAGTCTGTGAAGTTCAAGTGTGTTACTTGTCGAGAAATGGCTCACAAGGCAGAAACGCAGTTAATGGCCGAGCTTCCACTTCTTCGCCTGGCACCACAGACCTCACCTTTTCACTACACTGCTTGCGACTATTTTGGACCCTTCAGTGTCAGAATAGGACGAAACAAGAGAGCGCAGCACTACGGCGTCATCTTCACCTGTCTTAACACCAGAGCCGTTCACCTAGAAATGGCAGTGGACCTGACCACAATGGAATTCATCCAGGTGCTTAGAAGATTTTTCTCTATCCGTGGATACCCGGCAGTGCTGTTAAGCGACAACGGGTCGCAGATGGTCGGTGCAGCTCGAGAACTGCGCGAAATGGTCCAAGGTCTAGATTCTGATCAGCTCAGTGATTACTGTGCTGAAAGAAGCATTCATTGGCTGTTTACCACTCCAGCGGCCCCCCACCAGAATGGATGTGCTGAGGCACTTGTTAAGAGTTGCAAGCGAGCTGTAAAGAAAGCAATTGGCGAACAGGTTCTCACTCCGTTCGAACTGTACACTTGCCTGCTGGAAGTCGCAAATCTGGTAAACCAACACCCTATTGGCCGTGGTCCAAACGACCCTGACGACGGAAAATATCTATGCCCTAACGACATGCTCCTGGGACTCGCAACAGCGGAAGTTCCTCAAGGCCCATTCAGCGACACGAAAAACCCGCGACGCCGTGTGGAATTTGTCCAGAGAATGGTGGACTCCTTCTGGCAACGTTGGAGCAGAGACGTACTCCCAGCCCTAGTGACAAGGAAGGTCTGGCATGCGGAAAGACGTAATGTACAAGTCGACGATGTCGTAGTCATGGCTGATAACAATGCTCTCCGCGGTAAATAGAGTGTTGGCAGAATACTTGAAGTTTATCCTGGAACGGACGGTGTCGTGCGCAACGTCAAAGTGAGAACACCAGCCGGGGAGTACAACCGACCAGTCACCAAGATCGCTGTAATCTATCCTGCTGAGGGATATGACTAAAGAACATTAGACTGAGCTCATCTAGGAAAAGGACTACGCCCTTATCGGGGCGGAGAAAATGTTTCATTGATCAAATAGGCGTTGCCTCTTATTGACAGATATTTCCGTGATTACTTTAGTGATTGAAAATCTTGATTTCTTGATTGACATTTGTCTAGACATTGAGTAAAAAGCATTAGTTGTAGGCAGTTCAGTAAAATCGGATGTCGAAGTAAGAAAGACAAGAAAGAAGTTGCATTTTGCCGTTGTTGTTAAACTCGCTAACAAGGACTGAAAAAACTGTAAGGAAAGCTAACCTGTGAAGTGAAACGAAGTACGACTGCGTAACGACCCGCCGCAGAAGTAAGTCTTAATTGCGTTGCGTAAGTTTCCAGCATAGTTTTTTCGATTTAGCGTACGAAATCAATTATTATGTTTGTTTTAATCATGGCGTTTAAATGCATCTTCTTAGATCGAAAAACTCATATTAAAGCTTGAATTTAAGATTATGCGGTTTGTGGTGGTCGTCCAGGATGATCTGAGCTAACCAGTTCCACGAGGAAACACTTGGTGAACGGAAAGTAATAGGCTTGACGTTTGCTGCAAATGTACACTTTTGTATTCAGAATTATGTTTTCATTAAAAGATGCGTGTTTTCTGTTGTTGTCCTGTGAAGTAGCAAACGGGCATTTTCGGATTCGCTGCATTTTCGGATTCGCTGCAGAATAAACAACCACGTGTCAGTTAGGTGGCTTTTAAAGGCATGAAAATTATCACTTAGCAATAACAAGGGATCTTTACTATCATGTGTCCGGATATGCGAAAGCTACAGACTTTTTAATCACTGCTGGTGTGGTAAATTTCGTCTTAATAATCACACTCTTCTTTTTTTTTTATCAAAGAATGTTGTCTTTTTCCAGCCCAGGCTCAATATTCTTTTTTTCTTCTGCCAATTTTAGGCTAAAAATATTCTTGTGAATATTCTAAGATTATAGCTTATGACATGTCCGATTTACAATGTATTGGGGTATCAATTTAATACAAGTGTTTGGTGTCTAGATCTGTATACCATGTGAAAACCATGCATGTGTATTACATGTACCGTTCATCGAACTATCATTAGCATCAAACTGGCTAGTTTTGCCGTTTAGACATCTAATTGTACTGCATTTTCAGATTTTCAACACACAAAAATTATGTCCTTTTTAAAACAAGTCTCAGCCACGCGTTTATTAACATTTTGCAAATTTCAGCCTTGATATTCTTATAAAATATATTCTTATAAAAAGAGAAAGAGTGTACTATGTACGATTGGGCATCTCATTTTCAATTCTTTTGTCTTTGGTTGAGCAAAAGTGGACTTCCCAACACTTTTTTTTTCAGAACACAAAGTTGGGGGATGAGAAGATATCCTTCTGTAATGCTGTTTACTTCAGTGTTTATCCAATACAATTTTAGTGATTATCAAAAGAACTTTCCAGTTCAGTCAGCTTCACGGAATCACCTTGGATCATTTATAGACTTTGGGAATGATAGTACATCGCCCACCCAGTTGCGCTGGAATACCGTTTCTTGTTGAAGAGTGCATGTGTTATCAATGTAGAATTAAAAAGAAATAAAAACTGAATACCTTGATAATTACTTTCAAACTTTAAGCACTTTCACGAAAGTAGCTGAATGCCATTATCAAGTCAAAATCGGATTTCGGTAACTGTACAAGTTTCACTTTGTAAGCTAAATAGGCAGTAATTGCACGCATTAATTTTGGTGAGGAAAAAAACAGTAAATATTCCAAGCTTTTGACACTGATTGTAGTTTGTGCTCTTTCAAGGCGAATTAAACTGAAAAAACGTTTTCGAAAACGACAATTCCAGGACTTTTAGAACACCCAAACGACTCCTCCCCCCCCACCCCTGATGGGACAAGTCGAAGGCAAAACGCCCTTGGGATCGATTCCCATGGAGTCGGTTTCATGTTGGCCATCTCTCACGGGCATTTTAGGCCGCCCTAAGCTGGCATGAGATAGTGGGTTGTCCGAGAACGTTGCAAACGCGCCCAAACGACTTCCAGGGTAAGTCGAGAAAATACCTTTTTGATAGATTCCCAAGGGGTCGAAATGATGTCGGCCATCTTGGATGGGGTTTAGATAGATAGCTGAGATAACTGGTCGTCTGAGTGCGTTTCTAATGCGCCAAACGATTCATCCCGATGGAGCAAGTCAACAAAATAGCCTTGGGATCGATTACCAGGAGGTCGGTTTGATGTCGGCCAGCTTGGATGCGGTTTTCAGATGGACGAAGGATGCCAAACAATAGTGGGGTCGCCCGAGTGCGTTGCAAATCCGCCCAAACGACTTTCCCCGTTTAAGCAAGTCGACAATATGCCGTTGCGACCAATTACCAGTCAGTCGGTTTGATGTCGGCCATCGTGCATGGGGTTTTCAGGCCACCCTAAGCTGGCACGGGATAGTGAATCGTCTGAGTGCGTTGCAAACGCGACCAAAAGAATTCCCTAGAAAGAGCAACTCGACAAAGTACGAAAGGGATCGATGCCCAGAAGTCGATTTGGGCCGTGCGCACAATGTTTCAAAAAATTTCAGATTCGGCCGTAAAAATCTATTTTGGCATAGGTGTATTGTTTTGTGATGTATTTTATTCAACCATCAGTTTAAAACTATTACATAATTTTCGTTACGTCTAGTTTCAGTGATTGTTAGATCAAATGAACTTAAGGAAGAAATCACAGGATTTCTTCCTTAAGTCCATTCGATCTAACAATCGCTGAAACCTCTCCTGCTCAATTCTTATCACTTCCTGGCGACTCATTTCTTATCTTTGCTTCTTCTCGAGCTGAACCTGATCGTTTATGTATTGATTTGAATAGCTGCTGCTGCCCATACACACCGATTTGAGTCGTCCGCACCAACTTTTGAAAAATTTACGATCCGCTGTGCTTATACCATGTTTTTCTTTAACGGGGCCCACATCAGGAAGCCCGTACACACCGATTTGGACCGTCTGTACCAAGTTTTGAAAAATTGCTCATTCGGTCCATTTTTTTAATAATTTTTATTGAAACAAAACAAACATATACAATACTCGCATTACAATACTCGCATACAATACATACATACATACTCGCAATACTCGCATACAATACTCGCACTTACAATAGTTTGATTTTAATTACATAGTCACATTAATTGTTAATAAATATTATTGATTAATAGAAAAAATAAGCTACTGACATACATAAATATAAAAAAATTCAGAGACAGCTATTCACAGAGTAACCACAGCTTTGAAAAAAAGATGGGCCTAATATCGAGTTCCTTATAAGACAGAAAGTTATGAGTTCAGATCAATTTGCTGATATGTAAGGTTGCGTTAAGCAGTTGTCAAGGCAATCAAAGGTTTCCACTTATTTATAAAATCCTTACTGGAGAGTGTTTGTTTCTCCAAACGTGCATGGTGATATATAATCTTAATAACGTCTGAAAACTGTGGCAACGTCTGCTGCAATTTGCAAGTGTATAAATAATATCGTGCAATTAAGGACCACAAGTCAAGCAGAATGGAGCAGGATTCTATGATAAATCCTAGTGCAAGAAGTTGATTGATCTCTTCATTTTTGTTTAATGATCCGCGAGAAATAAACCAGGCATTCAAAGCCCGCCAGATATTCTGTGATATAGGCCAGCTCCAAAAAAGATGGCAAAGCGTTTCTTTATCTGACTTGCAAAAGGTGCAGAGGTCATCTTCCGTTATCCTAAAAAAATCTGTTTTAAGAAAGCGTTTGTTGCTATTCTTCGGTGAATGAATTTAAATTGGAAGTTTCTAAGTTTTGAGCTTTTGGTACAAGAGAAAGGCTTAATATAAATCTTTTGCAAGGTTTATTATCTCTCTTAAATTACAGTCTGTAGTCCACTTGACTTGACGTTTATCTGGTTTAGTTTGTACTGTAGCCACCAGGGTTTTGTAAATTGTTCAACTAACTTTATTACAGGTTGCAATTTTTTCATGCCATTTGTTTTCTTTGCCCTGGTCATCAATAGGCTGTTGCTGATTAATACTTTTTCGAATTCGAAACAATTTGAAAAAAGCATCTTGGCATAAGCACACCTTGGGAAGTCGGTACACACCGATCTGGGCCTTCCGGATCAAATTTCGTAAAATTTAAGATTCCTCCGTAAAAAATCCATCAATCCATCTTGCCATGAGCTCACTTCAAGAGGACCGTATATACCAATTTGGGCCGCCCCACCAAATTTCGCGTCAGGAAGCCCATACACACCGATTTCGGCCCTTCGCACCAATATTCCGATTCGGACGTACAAAATCCATCTTGCCGATTGGCTCATTTCGAGAAGCCCGTACACAACGAATTGCGCCGTTCGCAGCAAATTTCGAAAAATTAAGATTCTGTGGTAAAAAACCATCTTGCCTTGAGCTCACGTCAGGATCGGAAGCCCGTACAAAGCGATTGGGGCCCTCTGCATCACGGTGCGAAAACTTTTTAGATTCGGCCGTAAAATAATCCATCTTCCTACCATCTCACGTCCAAATGCGCGTATACACCAATTTGGGCCGTCCGCATCAAATTTGGAAAAAATTCACAGTCGACCGTCCAAAATTCATCTTGCCCTGAGCTCACGTCGGGAAGCACGTACACATCCATTTGGGCCGTCCGCACCAAATTTCGTAAAATTTGAGATTCCCCCGTAAAAATTCCATCTTGCAATGAGCTGACTTCAGGAAGACCGTACATACTGATTTAGGCCGTCCGCATCAAATTTAAAAAAATTTAGATTCTGACGTAAAAAATCCATCTTGCCATGATCTCACGCCAGGAAGCCCGTACGCACCGATTTCGGCCCTCCGTACGAAATTTTGAGAAGTTTAAGATTCGGCCGTAAAAAATTCATCTTGTCATAAGCTCATTTCAGAAAGCCCGCACACACCGATTTGGGCCGTTTACACCAAGTTTTGAAAAGTTTAAGATTCGGTCCGTGAAAAAACCATCCGCATCAAGTTTCAAAACATTTCAGATTCGGCCGTAAAAAAATTATCTTGCCCTAAGCTCACGCAGGGAAGACCGTACACACTCATTTGGGCCGTCCGCACGAAATTTCGAAAACAATCAGACTTTGTCGTAAAATTTACAATT
This sequence comes from Meandrina meandrites, assembly GCA_963693305.1. Taxonomy (NCBI): domain Eukaryota; kingdom Metazoa; phylum Cnidaria; class Anthozoa; order Scleractinia; family Meandrinidae; genus Meandrina; species Meandrina meandrites. Next base: position 14,002,432 of record OY855911.1, on the reverse strand, counting down.
TTAACGATTTTTTGTTGCCTCTCTGCGATTTTGACAAAATTTCTCGCCCTTTGTTATGTTAATCTGCGGATTATACAAAATTTGCGAAAATTGCGGGTTTAAAAAATTTTAAGACTTTTCCCTACTCCGCTCTTGTGACATAAATATACCTCATTCTTTAGTCCATGAGCCAAAACAAGCACGCAAAACATCAATATACCCGAATCCAGCGCGCAACACATCAGCATACCTTGTTCTTTAAACCATGAGCTGAAACAAGAACGCAGCACATAAATATACCTCGTTCTTTAAGCCATGAGGCCAAACAAGCGCACCACGCATGAATATACCACCTTCTTTAAACCATCACCCATGAACCGAAACAAGCGCGCAACATACAAACATACCACGCAGGGCCGTTGGCAAGGGGTGCGATTGGTGCATCCGAACGCCCTAACGCACCACAAAGGCCCGCTTAATTTTAGAGTGAGGGTTGAAACGACTATCAGAACGCAACTGGACTTCACAAACGTGAATTTTCAAAATTTCCAGAGGCGAAATACTCCCAGATTTCCCGTAGACGCTCATGCTTTAGGCACTCGCACCGACGTTCCTCGTTCTTTAATCCACGAGCCGAAACAAGCGCTAAACACATAAATATACCTCGTTCTTTAAACCATGAGCCAAAGCAGGTGCGCTACTCGTGACTATAGCTCGTTCTTTAATCCATCAGCAAAAACAAGTGCGCTACAAACAAACAAACACCGTAGACCTCGTTCTTTAGTCGATGAGCGGAAACAAGAGGGCAACACATAAATACATGTATACCTCGTTCTTTAAACCACGAGCCAAAACAAGCGCGCTACATTTGAATATACCTCGTTCTTTAATCCACGCGCCGAAACAAGTGCGTAACACATAAATATACCTCGTTCTTTAAACCATGAGCCGAAACAACCGCACTACTCGACAATAGCTCCTGCAAAAACAAGCGCGCTACACATGAATATACCTCGTTGTTCAATTATCCACGAGACGAAACAAGAGCGCTGCACATGAACATAGCTCGTTCTTTAATCCATGATGAGAAATTCTGTGAAACATAAACATAAGCGTCACCACACACTGTTTAAGATCATTGCCCTGTTTTGCATTGCGCATCCTTACTGCGCACGATTTACTACGTCATTAGCGCGCGCTCAGAGCGCGCGCAGGTCCAAAACCTTATGAGTTTGCTATGAGGATGAGCTCACTAGGATAAAGAATGGTTATTTACTCTTAAACAAGCATGGGGACCTACCTTTTTTTTCAAGGAATTTTTACCTATCATTCATCCTCTTTTTGTTCAAAGAGTTAGAAAAAATCACATGTTTGAAAACTAAATTATTGCTAGAAGTGTCGAAATCACGGAGATAAAACCATCACCTCCAGAACGCACACGCGAGAAAGTTTTTGAGCCAATTCCGTCTGATACTACTAGTATTTGCCAATATATATTAAATTGTTCCTTGTTAACGATATAATATATCTATTACGTTGTTTTAAGATTTGGTTTAGTTATGTGATTCCTGTTATCGTGTACCAATGGAAAGACGCGTTAACTGATCAAATAAACGTGTGTTAGTTTGATGAAATTACGGGAATTATGAGATGATAATATCTCGTAAATGGACCCCGGGACATATTCTTTTTATTTTATATTTCGAAACACTACATGATTGATAACAACTTATGAAAGTTTGAGAAAAATCATAATGTCCCAAGATTTATTGCAAGCGAGCAACCACTTCTTCTGCGCTTCGCTTTTTACGAATTAGTCAGCAGACAACTTGCCAGTGCCATTGGTCAGTGGGCAAGTCAGTATGAAAACATTTTTTCTTGCAGGAAAATCTACTTGTTCTGGATGAATGGACGAGACATTTTCTTCCACAAAAGCTTGAAATTAAAGCTAAATAGCTAAAATACAGTAGAACCCCTATAAACAGCCACCTTGTAGGAAATGGAAACTGTCCTCTAAGCGTGTCGTGGGGAAGAAAATAATGACAAGATCAAACGTTTCCGGTTCAAGAAGCGCGTTCTGCCAAATGAATCGATTTCGTGACCACGGTGACAATATCTTTTTTTCTGCCCAGCGGATCTTTTTAAGCTACCAGGCCACCCCGGGTTAAAAAAGAACACATCTGCCATCTTGGATTTGATGTTTGAAGAAGCTGCTTTATTTTGAATTCATTAGACGTCTTTTTGAATTTATTTAATAGATGTCAAGCTTCTCAAGTTATACGACTGCAGTAACTACTGCTTATCGTTGCGAAGATTATGAAATACCGGTATATTTGGACCATAACTTCTGCAATGTTCCAGGCGAATTCCAAGAAGATCTTCGGTGTAAATTTCAAAAGTGCCCCGTGTACTGGAGTATGATCATAACTGGTCTCTAGCAGGTGAGACATTAGCGTAGACTTTTAAAGCCAGCATAGAATGTGTACCTGGGCTGTCCAATCATGTCTAAATTTTGTTCATAATTCTTGTTCCTAAATTTTTAAATTTTTTGTCTGTTCCTTTTAAGACTTTGTTTTCGTCCATGCAGTCGCAGCAGGGATATAGAAGTGGAACTAAATATTTTGAATAACTTCAGTTAGCAGAACTGGATATGGATGCCTAGCAATGTACGTGTCAACAACGAAAAAGCAATGGCAATGTGTTTATTTTTATTTAGCTACATTGAGTGGCATTTAATATAACACTTAGTTTCACAATATTCGGTGGACATTAATCTTTGTTTGCAACAATAGATACCATAGAATTTTCCTTTCAACATTAAGGGTTTTATAGCAGGGTAGTAACGAAAACGAAGACCCCGAAAACGAAGACCGAAGACCTAAGACCATACGAAAACGAAGACCCGTACGAGAACGCAGACCCCTACGAAAACGAAGACCCATACGAAAACGAAGACCCCTACGAAAACGAAGACCCATATGAAATCAGTGAGCGCTTTCTATTTACATGGAATTTTCGGTAAGAATTTTTCGACAAATGGAACATTTCAAAAATTTCAACACGTAAACAGAATGGAAAGATGCTGTTTCTTTTGAAAATTCCATTCTGATAGCACTGCGGGAGCCTAGGTCACAAAAAAATATGACGATCGATTTTGAAACTTCAGAAACTTTTCCACTGGAGAACGTTCAAGAGAAAACTTAAACTTGAATCGATTCAACGGGTAAATTTTAGAGTCGCGTGACTGAAGTGAATAGAAGAATAAAAAATAAAGAATAGAATTTAGACATTTTAGTGTGTAGTATCGTTGTAAATTTTTAAGCCAAAAATGATGAATAAAAATTTACGATACTACACACTAAAATGTCTAAGAAGGGTTTTATTATCCAACGTTTTCGTCTCCCCAATATTCTGATTTGCCAAGGTTTTTAATCTTTTGGTCGGGGAAATGAGACAAGTACAAATATCGTGTGATTTTTGTACTCGTTTCGCGCGATATTTGTACTCTACGAAGCAGTGTTGGATAAGAATACTATTGAAGAAGACGAGTACTGAGAACGTATTGATCAAGCTTCATTGAAATCCTACAAATACTTGTCTTAAATTTTGAAGTGTTTTTGAAGAACTAAAACTTTTCAGTTTATAGCAGTGAGTACGCCTCCCTATTTGATTAAAATTAATGAATGAAAGGTCATTATTGATATGACTACACAAAAGAGGCACTAACAAAACCTTTATTTGCTAAATTTAGAAAAAATCTATCATTCATTTAATAACCCAAACTGAAACAAGCAACTCTAAGTTAAACTAGATAACCTCGAAAACTGACGAGATCTGTACACTATGTAGCCCTGTTTGGCAAATATACGACACTACCCTGTTTAGTACTGTTTGTTCATTGGGTAAATAATTCAATGACTTGTGCAGATCCTATGTGTGCAGTACAGTACAGATCAAACAGATTTGTCTAGTTTGTATTCTTACTGGCTGATCCATCCCTATAACTATTGACTTTGCGGTTTCGATCCAAAAAAAACTGCGAAGAAAATGAAATGTACTCGATCAGAATTGGTACGGATATTTGTGAAAAAAATAACGGGACACGGGATATTTAAACAAGAGATTCGAGGATATCGAACATAAACATTGGAACAGCCACCGGAATTAACTGGATAAGGGATATTTATTCCAAAAATTAATGGGATACAGGATACTCAGACCCCCCCTCCACCCTCATATCAAAGGTAGTAAAAACGACAACATTGGCATCGTTGGAGAGCATCCCAGCACAGCCCCCCTCCCCCCTCCCATGCTCTCCCTCCCTCCATCTGCACCCTTCTACGCGGCAGAAAAGCAAGAAAGACTATGAGGTAGCGAAGTTTATTGAAGCAAGTGTTGTGCGCAAAAAGACTGCTGAGAGACTTTGGCTGCCTAGATTTTTGATCAGAAGTACGTTCTCAGCACGCTCAGTCTGCTTCAATATTATTCGTCATTATCATTAATGTCACGCAACTCTGTGTAACGCTGGTTTTAGCCGGGTGTTTATTTACGTACGGGTCTTCGTTTTCGTACGCGTCTTCGATTTCGTATGGGTCTTCGTTTTCGTATGGGTCTTCGTTTTCATACGGGTCTTCGTTTTCGTACGGGTCTTCGTTTTCGTACGGGTCTTCGTTTTCGCATGGGTCTTCGTTTTCGTACGGGTCTTCGTTTTCGTATGGGTCTTCGTTTTCGTATGGGTCTTACGTCTTCAGTCTTCGTTTTCGGGGTCTTCGTTTTCGTTACTACCTCTATAGCAGGGGAAAATTTGTAAGTTTTGACTTCATTGAATGATTGATCTGTTTAGGAGAGTCAACTGCATGAAATATAAAAATATACTTGATGTCATTTGTTAAATTGTTTTTGCTCATCTTATTTAGAGGTGAAGCATCTTGTGAGTGAAGATGTGGTCTATTATGACTTGAAAGTGAAGTTTTATATTTAGGTTACTTTCGGCGTACATAAACAGATGAAGACTCATTTACACTCATTTGACAATCCGTAAAATTCGCAGTTTCGTCGAGGGCCCTCCTTTAACCTCATTTATATTCGTGTATTGATTTTTGCAAAAATAATTATTGTTAAATTCGCAGTTTTGTCGACAGCCCTCCCGCCGAAAAGATCGATCTTGCCATGAGCTCACGTCGGGAAGCCCATGTGTGCCGATTTGGGCGGTGAAAACCAAGTGTCGAAAACTCTCAGATTCTTACCATCAGCTCAGGTCGAAAAGCCGATGTGCGCTGATTTGGGTCATGGCATCAAGTTTCGAAAAATTCCAGATTCGGCAAAAAAAATCCCTCTTACCATGAGCTGAGGTCGGGAAGCCGATGTGCGCCAATTTGGGTCCTGGGCACCAAATTTCGAAAAATTTCAGATTCGCCCGAAAAATCCATGTTGCCATTAGCCCACGTCCGGAAGCGCCTGTTCACTGATTTGAGCCGTGAGGAGCGAGTGAGGAGCGAGCGAGTTTCATTCAGATTCGCCCGTAGAAATGCATCATGGCATGAGCTCACGTCGGGAAACGCCTGTGCGCCGATTTGCGCCTAGAGAACGAAATTTGAAAAAAATATCAGATTCGGCCGGAAAAATGCATCTCGGCATTATCTAACGTTGGGAAACCCCTGTGCACCGATTTGCACCGTGAGAACGATTTTAAAAAAAATTCAGATTCGGCCAGAAAAATGCATCTTGGTCTGAGCTCACGTCGGGAAGCGCCTATGTACCGATGTGCACCGTGAGGAGCAAATCTGAAAATAATATCAGATTCGGCCGGAAAAATACATCTTGGCTTGAGCTCAAGTCAAAGGAACAGTGGCCTAATGGTTAGTGCGCTGGACTCCAGATCAGGCGGTCCAGGTTCGAGCCCTGGCTGGGTCATTGCGTTGTGTTCTTAGGAGGGATACTTTACTCTCATAGTGCCTCTCTCAACCCAGGTGTATAAACGGGTACCGGCAAATTTACTGCTGGGGGGAAACCCTGCGACGGACTAGCATCCCATTCAGGGGGGAGTAGCAATACTCCTAGTCGCTTCATGCAACGGAAACTGGGATAAGCTCCGGCCTGATGGTCCCCTAGGCTGGTATACAGACTTTACCTATGAGCTCACGTCGGGAAGCGCCTGTGTAGCGATTCGCGCCGTGAGGAAGAAATTGGAAAAAAACTCAGATTCGGCTAAAAAAATTCATTTTGGCATGAACTCAACTCGGGAAGCGCATATCCACAGAGTTTCTCCTTGAGGACCGAATTTCAAAACAAATCCAGAGTGGGCAAGAAAAATAACTTTTGGCATGAGCTCACCTCCGGAAGCACATATCCACATATTTTCTCCTTGAGGACCGAATTTCAAAAAAATTCAGATTCGGCCGGAAAAATTCATTTTGGCATGAGCTCAGCTCGGGAAGCGCATTTGCAGCGATTTTCTCCATGAGAGCCGAATTTCAAAAAAAATTCAGATTCGGCAAGAAAAATTCATTTTGGCATGATCTCTGCTCGGGGAAGCGCATTTGCACCGACTTTAGCCCAGAGAGCCCAATTTCAAAAAAATTTCAGATTCGGCCTAGAAAATTCATTTTGGCATGATCTCAGCTCGGGAAGCGCATTTGCACCGATTTTCTCCCAGAGAGCCCAATTTCAAAAAAAATTAACATTCGGCCTGGAAAATTCATTTTGGCATGATCTCAGCTCGGGAAGCGCGTTTGCAGCGATTTTCTCCCAGAGAGCCCAATTTCAAAAAAATTTCACATTCCGCCTGGAAAAGTCATTTTGGCTTATCTCAGCTCGGGAAGCGCGTTAGCAGCGATTTTCTCCCAGAGAGCCCAATTTCAAAAAAATTTCAGATTCGGCCTGGAAAATTCATTTTGGCATGATCTCAGCTCGGGAAGCGCGTTTGCAGCGATTTTCTCCCAGAGAGCCCAATTTGAAAAAAAATTTCACATTCGGCCTGGAAAATTCATTTTGGCATGATCTCAGCTCGGGAAGCGCGTTTGCAGCGATTTTCTCCCAGAGAGCCCAATTTCAAAAAAATTTCAGATTCGGCCTGGAAAATTCATTTTGGCATGATCTCAGCTCGGGAAGCGCGTTTGCAGCGATTTTCTCCCAGAGAGCCCAATTTCAAAAAAATTTCAGATTCGGTCTGGAAAATTCATTTTGGCAAGATCTCAGCTCGGGAAGCGCGTTTGCAGCGATTTTCTCCCAGAGAGCCCAATTTCAAAAAAATTTCACATTCCGCCTGGAAAAGTCATTTTGGCTTATCTCAGCTCGGGAAGCGCGTTTGCAGCGATTTTCTCCCAGAGAGCCCAATTTCAAAAAAATTTCAGATTCGGCCTGGAAAATTCATTTTGGCACGATCTCAGCTCGGGAAGCGCGTTTGCAGCGATTTTCTCCCAGAGAGCCCAATTTGAAAAAAAATTTCACATTCGGCCTGGAAAATTCATTTTGGCATGATCTCTGCTCGGGAAGCGCGTTTGCAGCGATTTTCTCCCAGAGAGCCCAATTTCAAAAAAATTTCAGATTCGGCCTGGAAAATTCATTTTGGCATGATCTCAGCTCGGGAAGCGCGTTTGCAGCGATTTTCTCCCAGAGAGCCCAATTTCAAAAAAATTTCAGATTCGGTCTGGAAAATTCATTTTGGCAAGATCTCAGCTCGGGAAGCGCGTTTGCAGCGATTTTCTCCCAGAGAGCCCAATTTCAAAAAAATTTCAGATTCGGCCTGGAAAATTCGTTTTGGCATGATCTCAGCTCGGGAAGCGCATTTGCAGCGATTTTCTCCCCGAGAGCCCAATTTCAAAACAATTTCAGATTCGGCCTAGAAAATTCATTTTGGCATGATCTCAGCTCGGGAAGCACGTTTGCAGCGATTTTCTCCAAGAGAGCCCAATTTCAAAAAAATTTCACATTCGGCCTGGAAAATTCATTTTCGCATGTTCTCAGCTCGGGGAGCGCGTTTGCAGCGATTTTCACCAAGAGAGCCCAATTTCAAAAAAATTTCAGATTCGGCCTGGAAAATTCATTTTGGCATGTTCTCAGCTCGGGGAGCGCGTTTGCAGCG